>JAWRVF010000709.1:0-189967 GCA_036785485.1 Physcomitrellopsis africana | reverse complement strand
AGAGTGAATTATCCCTTTTTCTTGAAAAGACATAAGCATATTAGAAGTTGTGGAGTATCTACTTCTAAATTGATATTGTTTCTAGAAGTTTTTTTTTTGAATGTGTTATTTTACATTTCTTGAAGTGAGAGTAGACACCTTCTTTCCTATTGTATTATCATGGCAGAGCTTGCAAAAATGAAGAGTGCAATGGCATAAATACAAGAACAAATGAGAAAGCTAATACTTGCAATGCACCAACTCAATTTACCACCACAAGGAGCAACAAGATTAGTAGGAAGTGAAGATATAGAGATGGTTGGAGCTGCGTCAATATCTACACTAAACCATACTACCTCACCTATGATGGAGCACCGTTCAAACACTAAAGAACCAAAAATTAATTTGCCTAAGAAGTTTGATGGCACAAGATCTAAGTTTCAAGGATTCGTCAATCAGATGCAATTGGTGATTGAACTTCAACCTCAGAGTTATCCTACGCAAGGATCTCAAGTTAGATTTATTGAAACGTTATTTTCGGATTTTGCTTTATCGTGGTTTTCATCTTTTCTTGAACGACATGATCCAATATTGGATAATTTGGAGGCATTTTTAGCAGAATTTTGATCTATGTATGGAGAACATGATGCAATCCGTATTGCAATCAATAAGATTTACATCCTATAATAAGGCAATCGATCAATGTCATTATATACTTCACAATTTTGACAATTAGCGACTGATATCAAATAGGATAATATTGCACTCATTAGCCAATTTTTCTACGGATTACAATATGAGGTAAAAAAAATTAATGCTCAATTTATTTGATCCTCAAACATTGAGTCAAGCAATTAATTTTGCTATGAAGTGTGACAATCAATTTTTTGAGTTTCGATCTGAGAGTCGTACAATGGAGTCTCAACATTATTATTCAATGGCAACATCAATGTCCTCACAAAACGTACATTTGGAAGTAGAAGATATGCAAATTGATGCAGTACGTTTTAAACTTCTTATTGAATAAGAAAAGATTCGGCATTGTCAAGGAAGATTATGTTTATATTGTGGAGAACCAAAGTACATTGCTCAACATTATCCAAAGAAATGAAACAATTATAAAATGAAGAGTACGGCTATCAAAGAAGAGAACATGTTGGAAAAAAAATTTGTCTAGCTACAATAGGGACCGTTGTCCTATGACATGGCGTTCTATCTGGGAATACACTAGGTACTTGGCTATGGAGAGTTTATTTGAAACTTGATGGCAAAATCCAACATGTAATTTGTTCTTAATAAGAAAGACAAATAATACAACAATCTCACAAAAGAGAAGTTATATATATAAACCCTCTTGTATTCAAGCAAGTTTGTACAAAAAAGGTTCAAATTTCCACAAAAACCCTTCAAAACTTTATTCACCTATAAGGACTTATTTCTTACTAAACTTTAGAGTCCAATAACTCTTGATTCAACCATTCAATTTCTATAAATTTTAATTCAAAGTATAGATAATCTTCTTGAGTTTCACCACAAGAAAAAATCAACCATAAATTCGTTTTCAATCGTCTAATATCTCAAAATCCCTAGCAGGTACTTAAAACCCTAACTCAGAGACATCCGAGCACCATTTTCCTTATATCTCACAAATACAAAATCCTAATGCCACAAAATTTTTGCACATAGTCTTGTGACATAAACATATACACTCTTGAAAATTTTGAGCCAAAAATCTATCAATTGCCTAAGATATAGCTCAAAATGTAACCACTATGTAAGCGGGTCACTTACTGCCCTTAAGTGTAAGCACTGACTTTAACTTCCAATATCTCCTTTACCCTAGCTTGGATTTTATCAAGCTGTACATGAAAAGTGTAGTTGTAAAAGTGCTCTCTTCAATCCTAGTCGCCGATCCTTAATTGCTATGTGTATGCACGAGTTAAACCCAAAAGAGTGACAGTAGGTCCAAAAACAACACCTTAACTTTGAGCGCCTATAACTTCTTCATAAAAAGTGCAAATCACACAAAATTTGCACCTAAACCAGATCCAAATACCTAAACCTTATGATCCTAGCCTCTGATATTCGACTCCTCTCTAAAAACAAACCCTAACTCCTAATAAACCCTCGGGCAGCCTCCTTGAAGCCCATTGGACATGATTTTTGGCCAATTAGAATAGAGATTTCTATCATCCACCTCTTTTCATCCACATAGATGGCCAAACTACCCTTTTTACACTAAAGACCCTTTTCTAACCCTTCTTCTTATAAGATTTACATTCTTTGTGCTTTAAACACCAAATAAAAGAAGTAAACTAAGATTTTAAGGTTCACCAATGTCTAACAAAGGTGACTTAAGATATATACAAGTTACTATCAATATAAAATTAACTTCAAAAGTCACTACTAAAAATAAAAAAAAATTGTATAAATCTTAATAATAATCTTTTTAATAGATCCTTTCTAAACTAGCAACCTAATCACATCCTGTAACCAATAAAAGTCCACTGATATGGCTCTCATTTAACTATGTAGTAGATTGTATATTAAATATATATATACAATTTTTTCACATAGTAGCCGAACCACAATACGACACCGTGCAGCTGGAACCTTATATAATTCCTAGTTAAGGTCCTATTCTCTCCTTAAAACCCTCTCCTTGTTTTATAATAGATGTATATTTAGGACCAAAAAACTATAGAGCCTCTACCTTATTAGATTCAAGAGCCTCAGCATGCTTTTTAGATGAACAATTTGTTAAGAATCGTAAAATATCTTTAGTATAAAAAATTAAATCCATACATGTAGAAATCATAGATGGTTGTCCATTATTTTTTGGAGATGTCACTCATGAAATCCTTCCTATAAAAATAACAATAGATGGTCATAATAGCTACGTATTCTTTAACATAATTAAATCTCTGTCTAATCTAATTATTTTAGGTTTATTATGGCTAGAAAAATATAACCCTCAAATAGATTGGAAACCTCATAGACTTGACTTTTCTTAGAACATTATTAAATATCATGTCGACCAAGTTAAAAGCTATAAGTTTATTATAATAAAATCTGTACTTATAGGTGCAAAAGCTTTTATACATGCAGCAAAAGAAGGATCAACTTTTGCTATTTATGCCACACCCGTTTCTGATGGTGGAAAGACTTTAAGTGGCATTCCAAGCCAATATTTGGATTATTAAGACGTTTATGAAAAAAAAATGTAAATATTTTTTTGGAGCATCGTCCATATGATTATTCAATCGACGTCAAGGAAGAAACTCAACTACCATTTGCACCAATCTACAGTTTATCACAAAATGAATTAGCTGAACTCAAGGCATATAATGACAAGAATTTGGCCAAGAATTTCATACGCCATTCTAAATCTCCAACAAGAGCTCCAATTCTATTTATAAGGAAAAAAGATGGATCATTGCGGATGTGTGATGACTATCGAGGACTCAATAAGATTACAATCAAAAACAAATATCTATTATCTTTGATATCAGAACTCTTTGACCAATTAAATCAAGGTAAGATCTACACAAAAATAGATTTAAGAGGAGCATACAATCTAGTATGCATCAAAAAAGGAGATGAATGGAAAACTGCATTTCGAACTAGATACGGACATTTTGAATATAATGTCATACCTTTTGGACTTATGAATGCACTAGCTGCTTTTCAACATCTCATGAATGATGTTTTTTGTGAGTTTCTAGATAATTTTGTTGTATGCTACCAATACAATATTTTGATCTATTCTAAGAATGTAGAAGAATATGAAGCACATATTCATCAAGTATTAAAAAAACTAAGAGATGCGGGATTGTACGCCAAGATGAAAAAGTTTGTATTTCACACCACTCAAGTTGATTTCTTAGGATACATCATTTCAAATAATGGTCTCATAATGGATCCTAAGAAAGTCCAAACAATCATGAAATCTAAGATCAGAAAGACGTTGGTCAATACGCAGTTTCGCTTGAGAATGCTCCGGGCACCTGGCTGTGGAAGATAAAAAGAAAATACGCCACAACAAAATCCTAATAATTCTAATAGAATCTTAATTAACTTCTATTAAACCTTAACAATATTTTTTAGCTTGATTCAATCTTAAAGAAATTATAAAAGAAGAATAAATGAGTCATTCAATAATCATAATAGAAAATAATATATAAAATGCTAAATTTAGAAAATACTAAAAATAGAATCTTAAAACCCTAAATCATATCTTATTCAAACCCTAGTCAATCCTTAAGTCAAACCTTGATCAAACCTTAGTCATATCCTAAGTCAAACCTTGGTCAAACCTTAGTCAAACCCTAAGTCAAATCCTAGTCAAACCCTAAGTCAAACCCTGATCAAACCCTAAATCAAATCCTAGTCAAACCCTAATCAAACCCTAAATTAAACCCTAATCAAACCCTAATCCTAATCAAATCCTAACTCAAATCTTGGTCAAATCTTAGTCAAACCCTAATCAAACCCTAAGTCAAATCCTAGTCAAACCCTAGTCAAACCCTAATCAAACCCTAAGTCAAACCCTAATGAAATCCTAACCCTAATGAAACCCTAAGTCAATCCTAAGGCAGTTTTAGAACCACAATAACTACCAAACAAACCGTTGATCTTGATTGAAATATTTCATACACCTTAACAATTAAGTTAAAAACACACACACCAAGTTTGAAGAAGATCCAACTTACCAAGAAGAAGAAAAACTTACAAATTTGCTCGGGTATCAGCCGGCCTCCTTCTCCAATCTTCACGCCAATATTCCAGTGCCTAAACCTCCTATTTGCACCGTTCAACTGCTTCCAAATTTCACAAGCATGTAGGAAATTAAGTCTTCTACACACACACACATAAATTTCACCCCAATCCAACCGATAGATTGATCAAAATCTGCGAAACCCTAACTGACTTTTAAAACCCAATTCCAGAGACCCCAACTCACATAAATTTCAATAACCTTTGATCAAACTGTTAGATCAATCTCAAATTCACAGCACACATTGACAACAACAATACCCAAAAACCCACAAATTTCCAGCCGTAGATCTGCTGCAAAGCTTCTGGAATTGCCTAAACCATCAACCCTAATTTATTTCACAAAATCTCAAGTAGCCAAAATAAACCCTGACTTTGCAAAGCTATTACAAAGTCGTTTTCTCTCCAAATCACTCAAAATCAACTCCTATATAAAACCCTTCAAGTTCACTCCCTAACCCCAATCTCCGATCTGCAAAAAGACCCTCCATTCGCCGTCGGCACGCGGTTTTGTGCCCTGGGGTCTGGTTTCGACCCAGGTTCTTAACCGGCCCTCTCCGGATATCAACTCTTGTAGTTTTGAGGTAAATTTCTCTAAAACCTACTCTTAACTTCTTATTAAACATACCTATACCAATTATTTTTCTAATCTACTTTGTTTTACCATTTTTATGGCTTTACAAAGTAAGTAGAAATCCCTTTTATAAAAGGCAGCATTAGCACTTTTTAATTTTTACTACCTCCTTGTCTATTATCTATTTTTCTAAGATAATTTTCTCAAATATTTTCATTTGAGCTCTTCTATAATATAATCATTCCTCCCCTCTTTCACCTAGTAGTCGTATTACTACACGACATCCACCCCCCCTGAACCTGTGCATCCTCTGGTATGCACCAATAATTCTTCAATATGTTGAATGCTCTTCATCTTGTTCATATTCTTGGTCTTCAATTTGATCATCTTCTTCTTTTTCAATACCCCTCAATAGAATTTGTTCTTCATCAAAATGTATATATATTCCCTTTTGTTTGAATAACTTGACTCGCTTGCCTGCTATAGGTGTCTTCAATTGTGTCCCATCAAGTTCCCGTAATACATATGTTCCATTGTCATAGACTTCTATCACAACATATGGTCCAAACCATCGCTTAGAAAATTTTCGTAATGTACTATGTTGGTTATCCAAACTATTATCATATACTAATACCCAATCACCTTCTTCTATCTTCTTAGGTCGTAGTCGATGCGTTTTATCAAACCTTTCTTTATTCCTTTCCCTTGCTTCTTTCAACCTTCCTATTGCCACTTCAATGTCTTCAGGTCTTCTTTCCAATTGTTGAATACGTAATGCTAAAAGATCCTCCCTGTTAAGATCATCCTTCCAAGGTAATATTCTCCATGTAGGTATTGTTTCTTCTATTGGCATAATTGGCTTTTGTCCATACATTAATTCCGAAGGCATATAACCGGTCACTGTGCTATGAGTTGTACGATCTGCCCATAATGCAAATGGTAGTAGTTTTGGCCATTGATGTACTTTGCCATTGCATGCTTTTACTAATGCCTTAACAATAGGTGAATGCCCACGCTCACTCTTCCCATTACCTTCTGGATTATATGCTGTTGTCAAAGAAAGTTTGATTCCCATTCTACTAAAGAGTTCTTTTGCTTCTTTTGCATCCAATTCACCTCTATCTGCCGTGATTTTTCCAATACAACCATAGCGACAAATAATGTCTTCTAAAAGAAATCGACATACACTTTCAGTACTCTTTGTTCTTAATGCTCGTCCTTCAACCATATTTGATAAATCTTCACGTGCAAGTACCAAATATTTCATTTGTCCAAGTCCCATAGGCATTGCCACTAAATCCACTACCCACTTATAATGTAGTGCTAGAGGATAAGTTGGATGTAATTCATCTCGATGTCGAATATTAGAATAGAATTGACAAATTTCACATGATCCTATAAAATCAACCACATCTTTATATATGCCTTTCCACCAATATTTTTCCTTCAATTTAGTAAAAGTTGCCCATATTCCTCTATGCCCTGCCCACAAACTCTCGTGAAACTCCTTGATAATCTTTTGTTGAGCTTCTAAATCACATATCACTCGTTGTGGTATTTCTCCTCTTCTCTTTGGATGCTTCCATAAATATCCATCATATAAAAAATATCCATAGGCTTTCTTACGAATTTTCTTAAATTTTTGATCTGTCCAATCTTCTTGTCGCTTTAAAGTACTTAGGTACTTTCCAATATCTTCTCATTCACCTTCATATGAGTCTTTTAAAAATAATTCCAATGGTACAGTCAAACATGCACCTTCTTCTTTTGATAATGCATTTGTATAAAAATTTGCACCCACATCATCTTCCATATCAATCATGTCTTCTTCATCATAATACCTTGCCCTGGATAACATATCTGCAACTGAATTATCTCTTCCTGCAATGTGTTTAAATTCTGGATTCAAAGATTTGATATATGCTATCCACCTCAGCATAGCAATATCAGGAGTTGAACAACTTGTAATCATGCCTAGTAAAGGCAAACAATCTGTTTCTACAACTACCGATGCACCAATCAAATACTCCTTTTCATTTTTCATAGCAGTTACTACACCCCATAATTCTCTTTTAATTTGTGCATATGCTCTTTGTCTAATATTCAAAACCTTTGCTCCAAACCGTACTACATATCTATTCCCTTGTTCATCGTCTTGTCCAATTGCCCAACCTATTCCAATTGGACTCGCATCAACTGTTAATATTACTGGTCTTCCACATTCATAATTCACTTTTTTCAAAGTTGGAGGTGAAGAAAGAAGTTCTTTCAATTTTTCCATAGCTTTTCTTTGCTCATCTTTCCATTGAAACCTTTTATTTTTCCTTAACAATTCATATAATGGATCTGCCACATGTGCAAAATGAGGTATCCATATATGATAGAAAATGCACGCTCCTAAAAATCTTCTCACTTCTGTAGTATTTTCACATTCTTTCATCTTTTTAATAATATCAATTTTTTCAATACTCGGCTTACGTCCATATGATCCACACATGTGTCCAACAACTAGTATTTCATTTATCCCAAACATAGACTTTGTACCTGATAAGGTCAAGTGTACCTCTTCCAACCGTGATAAAATCTTTTCACAATCACTAATATGATCTGCAACAAATCTTCTACAACCTTTCTGATCCAATGTCTCATCTTTTTCTTCTTCTGCACATCCTTTAATTGGAACATCATCTAAGAATGGCATAGTCTTTTTGGTATAAATTCCCTCAATACTTTGTTCATTCCATTCATCATATGAGCTACTGAATTAGTAGCCCCTTGAGGCAATGTACACATTCTTACCAAACCCAATGGAGTCTTCATAGTAGTTAAATCTCTACTTTGTAATGCCAATTGAAATTGATCATATCCTGAGTAAAGATCACCTATCGAATAGATTGCTCTTCCTGCAAATGCCTCTGCAAATTCATCCACAATTGGACTTGAACCCATATTTCTAATGGTTACTTTATTTACAGGTTGCATATCTTGTATAAATCTCATTGTTCCATTTTTCTTTGGTACCGTAAACCATCGATTTGAGTAAGGTGCTATAGATGGTTCTAAAATCCCCATTTCAATCTTTTCATTGAGTAAGTTAATCAACTTAGATAAATGTGCTCTTGGTACTGGAATTGGTCGTAAATTCCATGGTTCATGAGGAATAGTAAAAATAACCATAGGTGCTACAATATTTGGATCAACACATCCAATTTCATGTGCTTCAAATGCAAAAGCCTTTCCATGTCGTGAAAGCATATTTCTAAAGCATTTTTCTTCACATTTTGTCAAAAATCCTTCACATCCAACCCTTAATCCATCTAGTGTAGCATCCATAAATTTATGTCCTATCTTCTTAGGATCTCTCAAATTTGGTTGTGTAGATGCTCTTCTCACCTTTTCTTCACAATCTGATGGTAGTGGCAAAGCCACTGGTTTAACCTTTTTTGCCACTGATTTATACTTAGTTTCAACACATACCTCTTGGCGACTTAAATTTTTCATAAAGTTTTGAATTTCATCATAAAATTCTTTAGAACATACATTAATAATTTTATTACTTTCTTGTAATCCATATTGTAATAAATAATTTAATTCTCCCATAGTATCCGCAAATCCAACTTCTTCAAATGATCCTGATATAAATTCATCCTCAACCAATTCTCCATTTTCTTTCAAAGTTTTTTCCATTTTTTTAACATAATGTTTATCTATTCTTTTCATCCCTTCAATAGTTTTAAAAGATAATACACCATCTTGGTTCAATCCAACAAGTCTAGTAGGTAATGCCATCTTTGTTAAATTCAGCGGGAACATGTCTTCCTTTAACCCATTGCAATCCCGCTTTACAATGGTGTGCGGTAAAAACCCTCAAGCTCTTCAAAGTTCTCATTTGATAATGGCTTTTCTCTCAACTTATCACGATTTCTTTCATGATCAGCACAAACGGTTAAAAATTGAACTGCTTTCATTCCATCTTGGCTTCTTATTCTTGCATAGGCTGAACCATCATCCATAACCTTTGTTTCCATTCTTGTGGTAGTAATAAATGGTTGTCCCAATATAATTGGATATGTAGACATATCTTGTACAAAAAAATGTTGTTCATGAATGACATCTCCTATCATCACCTTTATGTTTGGACAAGCTCCATACAATTCTCCCTTTGAATTATTTGCTGATCTTATCATCCATCCATGTTTAGTATCAATTGGCCATTTTTCCTTTCTATATAACTCCTTCGATATCAAGTTGATCTCAGAACCATGATCAATTAGTGCTACAATCGGCTCTTCTAATTCTCCTAATTTTACTAAAGTTTCTGTTGTAGCTCTTGCCCAAAGACTTCGAGAATAATGACTAGAAGCTTGAGTACTATCTTCTTTATCTGTGAACTTGACTCGTGAAACATCTCCAATCAATTGCATTTCAATTTCTTCCTCTTCATCGCTTCCCATTGCTTTTGTACCTTGTATATTTGATGTTATAGTATCACCAATAGACTGTCTTTTTCTTTTTATTGTATCAATAATAACTTCATGAAATTCTCTTTTTGCAATTCCTAAAATCTCACCAATTGTAAACTCAACCTTTCCATTTAAAATCCGCTCCTCCAAAACCCTTTTCAAATCGGTAGCAGCTTCAATATCTGATTGTAATTTATAAGTAGGGGCCTTTCCCTTCTCTTTTACAAAATCTCTTTCCTTTGTAGGAACATTCTCTATTGTCTCATCACGTATAGGATTTTTGTGTTGTCGTGCTTTTTCTCCTCTTGTAATCATTTTTGATGGCCCTTCATTATTTTCATCTCTTCTTCTTTTTTCTTCTATTAATGCATCATGTTGATTCCTTGCAATATGAGCATGTACCGATAATCCATCTACAGGATCATTCCATCCAGTAATTTGTCGAATGTCATTTCCAACACGTTTTAAATCATTTTTGGTAAAATTTCCTCTTTCAGCATAACTCATTGCACTTGTCCACAAAGAACTAGATTCTCCTGGAAGTTCAAGATTTATACTTAAGCACTTGCCTCGATTTGCTTCTACCCAATATGTTGATGCTTCATTGCTTGAGATTTTGAATGATTCTCTTGCAAGTGCCTTCATTCCTCCTTTACCAAAGTTTGTCTCCAATTTTTCTCCACTTTCCTTTAAATGTATCATACCATCTTTGAAAAAAACAACTCCTTTGCGTAGTGCCTCTGTAAAATCTTCACACTCCCTTCTTGAATGATCCACGCTATCACACCACATGCACCTATGTATTATACCATCCATTTGTCCAAATTTTTGTCTTGTTGATACCTTTGATGATTGGCCCTTTTCTTCAAGTTTTGCAAATTTTATTTGCAAATCTCTCATCCCTCGTATGATTTCATCAATGTCTA
Organism: Physcomitrellopsis africana; assembly: GCA_036785485.1. Taxonomy (NCBI): domain Eukaryota; kingdom Viridiplantae; phylum Streptophyta; class Bryopsida; order Funariales; family Funariaceae; genus Physcomitrellopsis; species Physcomitrellopsis africana. Next base: position 179,249 of record JAWRVF010000709.1, on the reverse strand, counting down.
TTTCTTCTTTCTTTGATGTTGCCATTGAAGGTTGAAGCATAGGTATAGGATGGTTTGTAGGTAATTTTACCTTAGAAGCTTGCAATGGTCTTTGAATACCCACCCTATCTTTTCTCCTTTCTCTTTTTGCAAGTACTCCGATTGCTTCTTCCACTTCCTTCCAATTTGATGTCAGTCCTTCTTCTTCTTCTTTATCTTCAAGTAATATTTCCAACTTCTCTTGTAGCTCTCTATCAGCCGCTTGTAGAAAAAGCTCTACTTTGCTTGGATCTAGTAATAGCTTCTCTTTCTTTGATAGATGGGAATATTGCCTTTCAAACTCCCTTAATAATTCTGTCGCTTGAAGATCCTTCTTAGGCCTTTCAATCCATTCAAAAAATGTCCTTTTTGTAACCCGATCACTGTCTTCAAAAAAATATTCATCCTTTAATGCTTGAGAAAACCTTTCCCATGAATCTCCAGATTGTCCTATAATGGACTTAACATGACTTCTTATCTCCGGTATAGTAGCCAGTTCAAATAATTGAACCATCTCCTTCTCAGAAACACGCTTCAATTCCATTTCTTTAACATAACATCTTAAATATTTTGTAATATTCTTCCCTTCAAATTGGTCAATCTTGTCCACAACTGCCTGTAATGCCTTATTTGCCATTCCTTCCTTGCGATCTTTCACCTGTTGTTGTTGCATGAATAGAGCAAATGCTTCAAACATGCTTGCAGAGTTAGGATCAAAATACATACCTTGCCCTCCTTTGCTACCTCCACTTGCAACTCCACTAGAAGCTCCAATTGATGCACCATCCATAATTCCTCCTTCAACTCTCTTGCCTTCCTTCTCCATAAGTCAAATAAATCCAAAATTTTCCAAAAATCTTCCACCTCAAGCTTTTCACGTCGGGTTCACCAAATTATGTCGTAATACGTGAAGTCTTGCTTGAGAATGCTCCGGGCACCTGGCTGTGGAAGATAAAAAGAAAATACGCCACAACAAAATCCTAACAATTCTAATAGAATCTTAATTAACTTCTATTAAACCTTAACAATATTTTTCAGCTTGATTCAATCTTAAAGAAATTATAAAAGAAGAATAAATGAGTCATTCAATAATCATAATAGAAAATAATATATAAAATGCTAAATTTAGAAAATACTAAAAATAGAATCTTAAAACCCTAAATCATATCTTATTCAAACCCTAGTCAATCCCTAAGTCAAACCTTGATCAAACCTTAGTCATACCCTAAGTCAAACCTTGGTCAAACCTTAGTCAAATCCTAAGTCAAACCCTAGTCAAACCCTAAGTCAAACCCTGATCAAACCCTAAGTCAAATCCTAGTCAAACCCTAATCAAATCCTAAGTCAAACCCTAATCAAACCCTAACCCTAATCAAACCCTAACTCAAATCTTGGTCAAATCTTAGTCAAACCCTAATCAAACCCTAAGTCAAACCCTAATGAAATCCTAACCCTAATGAAACCCTAAGTCAAACCCTAATCAAACCCTAATCAAACCCTAAGTCAAACCCTAAGCAATTTCTAAGGCAGTTTTAGAACCACAATAACTACCAAACAAACCGTTGATCTTGATTGAAATATTTCATACACCTTAACAATTAAGTTAAAAACACACACACCAAGTTTGAAGAAGATCCAACTTACCAAGAAGAAGAAAAACTTACAAATTTGCTCGGGTATCAGCCGGCCTCCTTCTCCAATCTTCACGCCAATATTCCAGTGCCTAAACCTCCTATTTGCACCGTTCAACCAAAAATCCACAAATTTCCAGCCGTAGATCTGCTGCAAAGCTTCTGGAATTGCCTAAACCATCAACCCTAATTTATTTCACAAAATCTCAAGTAGCCAAAATAAACCCTGACTTTGCAAAGCTATTACAAAGTCGTTTTCTCTCCAAATCATTCAAAATCAACTCCTATATAAAATCCTTCAAGTTCACTCCCTAACCCCAATCTCCGATCTGCAAAAAGACCCTCCATTCGCCGTCGGCACGCGGTTTTGTGCCCTGGGGTCTGGTTTCGACCCAGGTTCTTAACCGGCCCTCTCCGGATATCAACTCTTGTAGTTTTGAGGTAAATTTCTCTAAAACCTACTCTTAACTTCTTATTAAACATACCTATACCAATTATTTTTCTAATCTACTTTGTTTTACCATTTTTATGGCTTTACAAAGTAAGTAGAAATCCCTTTTATAAAAGGCAGCATTAGCACTTTTTAATTTTTACTACCTCCTTGTCTATTATCTATTTTTCTAAGATAATTTTTTCAAATATTTTCATTTGAGCTCTTCTATAATATAATCATTCCTCCCCTCTTTCACCTAGTAGTCATATTACTACACGACACCGTGGCCAAATTCACCACTATTACAATCATTGTCGCAATTGGGACAACAATAGACTTGAAAATATATCAAATGGATGTGAAGATGGCTTTCTAGAAAAGAAAATTGGAAGAAGACATTTATATGGATCAAATTCAAGGATTTGTTGAAAAACGTAAGCAACATCTTGTTTATACGTTGAAAAAATCTTTGTATAAATTCAAACAATCAACAAGGACATGGTATCAAAGAACTAACACATTCTTTATAAATGATGGATTTGAAAAGAGTGAGATTGATTATTTTATATATGTTATCTTTTATGTTGATGATCTAATCATGTTAATCAATATTGTGAAGATGATGGATTGGTTGAAGGTACAGTTAGAAAGGGAATATGAGATGAGTGATTTGGAAGAGCTTCACTATTGCTTAGAAGTAGAATTTGCAAGAGATTGTCCTAGGAAGACCATGACAGTGGGCCAAAAGAAATATATTTAAAGAATATTGAAACGATTCAATATAGAAGATTACAAGCCTATTAAAACACCTTTGGAGTCTAATTTGAAGTTGATGAAGCTCACGGTGTCGGATAGAGAGAATCTGGCTTGAAAAAACATTGGATTCTTAGCTGCTACTAGAATTAGCAAAGAATATGAGAGGAAGCCATGTAAGTGTCTTATATACTTGCACAATATTTATTCAAGCTTCCTCATTATACTTGTATTATACTTGTTCAAATATAAAATATAATCCTTTATATAATATTTATAAAAATATAAAGTGTAATCTTGTATATAATACTTGTAGAAATATAAAGTATAATCCTTTGTATAATACTTATAGAAATATAAAATATAATTCCTTGTATAATCCTTGTAGAAATATAAAATATAATCCTTTGTATAATACTTATATAAATAATTATATAAATATTTTATATAATACTTATATAAATACTTAATATAAATATAAGTATATATATTTATATAGTATATATAAGCAAAGTATATATACATTCAAGTATACCTCAAAATACAACCGCATATGAAGAATACAAGTTATACAACTAGCTGAAGCTATATAAATCACTAAAAATTCATCTATATGTCAAATCAAGCGTATTTATAGTCTATGGAAAGCTAATAATATATTGTAAAATATATAAAGTTTTCACAAACAGAGATATTACCATTTAAAAGTTATGGCTAAATGAAAAAGATAATAAAAATTTCCAGTAAATGCAAAGGCAGCAAAGCTCTCTTTACTTCAGCCTTTGCTGTGGTTGCTTTCCTTCTCCATATTAGACATAAAATAGCTTTTTAAAAAGCTCACTCCATCATCTAACTTGTCTAAAAATTTCACATATATGCCTCTCAAATTTCAGAATTTATAGCTACCCCTCAAACCCTAGCAATAATTTGCACTCTTCTCACTTCACAACCCATAAAATTTTCATAAAAGCTCCAAATGCATTACGTTTTGTTTTTATAGAAAGCTTATATAAGCTAATATAAGCATCTCAAATATCAAAAAGATTGAAGAGATTGTTCAACTTGAGTGGTTGAACAAAATCTCTACCCTTCTTCATTGGATGGCAGCAGATCCTTTTCCACTCTCAAGCTCACAACTCTTTTATTTCAACTCCAAATGCTACAAGAAATAGCTTAATAGAAAGTTAGTATAATTTTCCACATTTTCTATAAATTTTGCTAAGAAAGAACTAAAATCAAATTTTTAGTGGCAGCTCAAAGTTTCTTCTTTCACTTCTCAATAGTAGCAGACCTCACTCTACTAAAATAAGCATAATTTTTTGCTCACAACTTCAAAACAAACAAGTGAATAAGCTTTGGAATCCTCACAATTCAAAAAAAAAAAAAAAAAAAAATTATTACAAAAGCTTGTATATTGTCAGAGCTCTGCCTCTCTAAAACTCATATCTACAAAATTGCCAAACCCTCGTCCAAACAAGAGGAGTATTCTCTCCTTTTCCTCCACATCAGCCCATGCCATGTCTACATGGACAGCCAAAATCCTATTGGATAGGCCCTATTTATTCCCATACTCTTCTTTCTTATCCCTTACAAGGTCTATGCTACCTAAAAATCAACAAGAAAGATAAACAATCTTTATCTTTCTTCTTAGTACAAAAGAACCTATTCTAAGGTAAGAGTAAGGTAGGAACCAAACAAATAGCCATCCTTATTTACTAATTAAGTGGCTAAAATAAATCCTTCTCTTAGAATATCTTCCAAAATAGCCTCTAGTATTCATACATAGACAATAAAAATAAATAAAAATTATAATATTTTTACATACTGCATATAAATGCAGTATAACAACGAATGAGGAATTTACTCAAGTTGAAGGCCAAATACAAGGAATTCTATATAAGATAGTAGTTGGTTCACTCATATATGCAATGGTTGGCACAAGAATGGATCTTGTTTATGCGGTGAGTGTTGTAAGTTAACACATGTCAAAAGCTAGACCAATCTATTGGACAACCATTAAGAGGATCATAAAGTATTTAAAAGACACATTAGACTTCAAATTGTGCCTTGGAGGTGACAATATTACTTTGCATGGTTATTATGATGCGGATTGGGCAGGAGATGTAAATGATAGGAGGTCAATAATGGGCTATGTGTTCTTTGTTGGACTGGAAGCAATCTCATGGAATTGTAAGAAACAACCTACAATTGCAAAGTCTACAATAAAGGCGGAGTATATGGCTGCAAGCCACAGAGCAATGAAAGCAATATAGTTGTGGTTTATTGTTTTACTTACTCTACCAATACTGCCTAGAATAAACCTATAAAGGAGGATTCAAACATAGGAAAAGACTTATTGCATTGAGTTAAATTGTTAGAATCACACAATTAACCGCCTTCTAATTATATTAAAACATCCTAATTTTGTTACAATGTCTCCTTCATGCTACCAATAACTCTGTTAACAAATAAAATACTGCAAGCAATAATTCAACTTAAGTATTCATTGCCTCTTCTCCTCTCCTTCTTTATAACAACAATATATAATATTATAATATCTCAAAATATAATATATAATTATTCTATATTCTAAATACAAGAATACTCTAAAATTGACTATTACTCTGAATAACTCACTTCACACAATTTAGACTCCACGGACTTCCTCTTGTGAGTCATCCTCAATTCAATACTCAATGTATTATAATTTTCTCATATTCATACTCATTCTCCACAAAACATCTCCAATTCTCCACTTCCAATTTTCCACTTATATTTCTCCACTAGTATTTCAATATACCAATACACCCTCAATCTTTCATTATAAATCAATTTTTTCTTTCATTACTATACTATTCTTAATTCTACAAACTATGTATTACAAATCATAAAATTTCTATCTATTCTACATAGCTCTACTCCTAATTGTGCAGTGCCCACGCAAACACAAAATTGATAAAAAGAACTTTTAGTTATGAAGCTGGCTCTTTGGAATGGGATGCTCTTGGATTCTCCATAAGAGGTTCTTCTGCGTCTTGCTCTAACAATAAATCTTCATCCTCCTCTGATAAATCCACATGGTTGCTCTTCAATTGGGCTGATAAATCTTTGTTAACTACTCCCAATTTCCAAACTTGAGCCTCCAATTGTAGAATTTTGGCATCTTTCGCTTCTAACTGGCGCTCTTATTGCTTCATCTTCTCCTCCAACTCACTAATACTCAAAATTGATGGAACAGATACCTGTGGCCAAATGATATTGGCTAAACTGCCCTCCAATTTTGCCACTTCACCCTTCAACGCACCAATTTTTGTCTGTAGCTTATCCGTTCCAATTCTATATTTGTCTCCCAATTTCACCTTTTTTTGTTCTAATTTTGCTACTTTTTTACATTCTACTTGCAATTGACACTTCAACGCCTCTTTTTCTAAATTCCATGTCCTACAATTCTCTATTAGTTCTTGCTTTTGGCCGTTCAGGATTCTTTGAATGCAATCTTTATTATTCGTCCAATTTTTCTTTTCCTCTGCTGATTTCCACTCTAATACTAGCTTGGATTCCATCTTTGCCCTAATTTAAAAGCCATAACCAAACTAACTAAAAATCAAAAATAAATTTTTTTACACCAACCATATTTTTTTTACTTTACTAACCATTCTAACACATATCTAAACTTATAAACATATTATGCATTTTGAGTGGATTTTACATATTGTAAGAAATTATTGTACAACAGCGCTGTCATACTGCATTTACGTGCAGTGTATAAAAATATGAAAAATCTTGTATCTATTGTTAATATATGTGTGAGTGCTAGAGGTTATTTTAGAAGATATTATAAGGAGAGGATTTATTATAGCCACTTAATTAGTGAATTAAGATGGCTATTTGTTTTGTTCCTACCTTATTTATATCCTAGAATAGACTCTTTTGTAATTAGAAGAAAGGTAAAGGTTGTTTTACCTTTCTTGTTGACTTTTGAGGTAGAATGGACCTTATGAAGGATAAGAAAGAAGAGCATGGGGTGAATAAGGCCCATCCAATAGGATTTGGCTGCCCATGTGGGCGTCTCATAGTCTAATATAGAAAGAAAGGGAGATATACTCCTCTTGTTAGACCAAGAGAAAGGGAGTTTTTGAGTGGTGAACTTTGGAGAGAGATAGCTCCGAGGAGATAGAAGTTTTTGTAGTGAAAATTGGTGGGTGTGTTCTTAAAGTTGTGAGGATTCTAGAACCTACTCACTTGCTTGTATTGGAGTTGTGAACAAAAGGTTATGCTTGTTTTAGTAGAAGAGGTTTGCTGCCACCCGATGAAGAGGGGCAGAAACTTCGAGCTGCCACTGCAAGTTTGATTTCAACTCTTTCTTAGTGAAATTTATAGAGAGTGTGGAAGATTGTGCTAGCTATCTATCAAGACATTTCTTGTAGCATTTGGAGTTGGAGAGCAAAAGTTGTGAGCTTGAGAGTGGGAAAGGGTTTGCTGCCACCCGACGAAGAGGGGCAGAAACTTTGTTCAACCACCCAAGTCGGACAGTCTCTTCAATCTTCTTGATATTTAGGTGCTTGTAGAAGCTTGTATAAGCTTTCCACAAAAACAAAAATCAATACATTTGGAGCTTTGATGAAAGTTTTATGAGCCGTGAAGTGTCAAAGAGGGAAAATTGTTGCTAGGGTTTGAAGAGTAGAATCGACTAGCTACAAAAACTGGAGTTTGAGAGGCATGCATGCAAAATTTTAGGGCAAGCTAGATGATGGAGTGAGCTTTCTAAAAAGCTATTGCATGTCCAATTTGGAGAAGGGAAGTGATCACAACAAAGGCTGAAGTGAAGAGGAGCTTGGCTGCCTTTGCATTTGCTTGGAAATTTTAACGCCTACTTCTTTTAGTCATAACTTTTAAATGGTAAGTCATCTATTTGTGAAATTTTGATATGTTTTACAATAGATTATTGGCTTTGTATAGGCTATAAGCACGCTTGATTCGAATTTTGGATGAATTTTTAGTGATTTATTTAGTTTCAGCTTGTTGTATAACTTGTATTCCTCATATGCGGTTGTATTTTGAGGTATACTTGAATACATACATACTTTGCTTATATCTTTTATACAAGTATATATACTTGTATTTATACAAGTATTCTATAAGTATTCTATAAGTATTCTACAAGTATTATACATAATATTTGTACAAGTATTTATACAAGTATTATACCAAGGATTTATACAAGTATTTATACAAATATTTGTATAAGTATTATTCAAGTATTTATACTTTATATTTGTACAAGACTTGTAAAAGTATAATACAAGTATAACTTGAAAGCTTGAAGAAATATTGTGCAAGTATAGAACATACTCGCACGGCTTCCTCTCATGTTCCCTGCAAGTTCTAGTAGCAGCTAGGAACCCGGCGTTTTCCCAAGGCGAATTCTCTCTACCCGACAACGGATGCATAATATAGATTGGAAGTTTAAACAAGAAGTTCAAGAAGAATTGGCAAGAACTAAATTAATGAGATGAGTACAAGAACAACACCAGAGAGGTGAGCTAGAGCTCCAAGAGATGTGTTGTCAAGACTGAAGAATTCTTCAGCCTTGACTCTAATATATACACCTAGCTAGGAAGCTTCTTAAGTAACTTCTATCAACTAGGAAGCTTCTTAAATAACTTCTATCTATTTGGAAGATACTAGAAGGTTTTAGAAGATTTTAGAAAATTCTAAGAACCTTCTAGAATATTCTAGAAGGTTTTGACAAGTATGTCCTTGACACCTTTGTAGGAACCAACAGATTTCAAACTTCATTGGCTCCATATTGGTGATTACTATTAGGAACGGCAATTGCAAGTTATTCTTACTTCTCACGTTTCAGATATTTTCTTCTTTGTCTGCACCTCTCTTTGACCTTTCCATCGACATTATATAATGCTTGCTACGTACTCCTTACTTGTACTAATATTATTCTCTGACTACAAAAAATTCTACACTCTAATAAGCATACATTTGAACAACTAAGTTTAGAATGTTAACAAAAACTTCCACTAAGTGCCCCACTCCTAACTTTTTACTCGGGGTCTGAATCAACAATCCTTAATCCAGTGTACCAGATCATCACTTCCGATTTGCTTGACTAGTCAGTATTAGGACCCAGAACTGACTATCAGCCGTCTTTTCTAACCATCATGCACCTTTAATAAAGATAATCTATCATAAATAGGTATATCCTCTTCCCTCTCAATTTTGAAAACCAGTCCCGAATTCATATAAAATAAAGACGTAACTAGTTTCCATTAATTTGAGTGATAAATTGAGTACCCATAAAATCTTTCAATTGAACTAAATCATTAGGAAAGACTTCAATTACTCAATACAGTCCATGCCAACAAATTTGGAACTTTCTAAAAAATTGTGAAAGTAGCTATCATAAAGAAATACGAGATCATTGGGCATAAAAGATTTAGGACGTAATTTACTATCATAATAACTCTTACGACAGCACTGTCATGATGTAACGTGATTATTAGGTGAAAGAGTGTAGAAATAATATATTATAGAAGATCTTAATTCAAAATTATCTTAAAAAATTATCTTAGAAAAATAGATAATAGTATAAAGGGAGTAAAATTAATGGGTGTTAATATTGCCTTTTTTACAAATAAGCTTCTATTTATTTTGTAAGGCCATAAGACAAAACAAAGAAAATTATAAAATAAAATAATATAGGCATATATAGGAAGGAATTAAAAATAGGTTATAAAAAAAATTATCACAAAAATCTCAAAATAGATACTCGGAAAGGACCAGTTATGAGCCAGGGTCAAAATCAGATCCCAAGGCACAAAACCATGTGCGTATGGTGGGTCTAAAGGTCTTTTGTAGATTAAAAGATGGAATTAGAAAGCAAACTAAAGGATAATTCTTTGAGAATTAGTTGAAAGTGATTTGAGTTGGTAATGACTTTGTAATGGCTTTGCAAAATCAAGGTTGATTTTGGTGACTTTGATTTTGTGAAATATATTAGGGTTATATTTTTGAGTGTTCTGTAAGATTGATTATAGATCTACAAGTGATATTTTGTAGATTGGTGCATATAATAGTGCTTGTAGGATGCTATAAATTTGAAATTGATCTAATTGTTCATTCAAAGTTTATTGAAGTTTATACGGGTTGGAGTCTCAGAAATTGGAAATTTAAGATCAATCAGGTTTTCTAAGATTTTTAGCAATCTATTAGTTGAATTGGAGTGTAATTTGTATATATGTATAGAAGACTTAATTTCCTATATATATATATGAAATTTACAAGCAACTAAATAGAATAAGAAGGAGATATTGGTACTAGACAAACAACATTAAGGTAGGAGAAGGAGGCCAACCAGCACTTGATTGAAATTTTGGATTGAATTTCTTGCTAGTAAGTTTGATCTTCTTCAAATTTTATATACTTCTTGCTAACTTAATTTTTAAGGAATGTGTAAAATTTTAAGCAAGATCAATGGTTTAATCAATAATTATTGAGATTCTAAAATTACCTTAGCAATTGCTTAGGGCTTGATTAGAGTTTGGTTACAATTTAGAATTCGGTTTAGGATTTAGTATTTATTTAGAATTTATTGAAGTTTAATCAGGATTGACTTAGATTTAGTTAAGATTTATTTTAGGGTTTGTTAAAATTTGACCAAAGTTGACTAGGATTTTAAGATTTGTTAAGATTTGATTAGGATTGACTAGAATTTAGTTAGGATTTGTTTTAGAATTTGTTTTAGAATTTATTAGGATTTAACTAGGATTGATTAGGATTTAGTTAAGATTTATTTTAGGATTTGTTAGGATTTGACCAGGATTCATTAGGATTTAATTAGGATTTATTTTAAAATTTGTTGAGATTTGATCAGGATTAATTAGGATTTAGTTAGAATTTGTTTTAGGATAACTAGGATTTATTTTAGGATTTATCTGGATTTGATTAGGATTGACTAGGATTTAATTAAGGTTTGATTAAGGATTATTTAGAGATTGAATAGAAAAGTTAGGACTACTTATTGTTCTATATTTTTTTTTTATCTTCCACAGCCAGGTGCCCAGAGCATTCTCAAGCAAGACTTCACAACATACAATAGCATTGTATAGCTTCCACAATTAAAAGAGCTGTAGCCCTAACTTCATTCAATTTTTTTAATTGTGCTAATCAATATTGGAAGGATTCTTGGTCACTAAAACATTCATGCAATGCAATTTGTAAACTCAAAACTTCCAATTCAATTGGTAATATTGCCTCTTGTCCATATACCAATTGGAACAATGTGGAACTGTTAGTTACTTTATATGCAGTACGATACTCCTACAAGGCTACAAATAATTTTGTATCCCAGTCCGTTCTCACACCAGACACAGTCTTAGTTAAAACTTTGCACAAAATACCGTTGGTCTTTTCAGTCTATCTATTGGCCCGAGGTTGATATGGAGTTATTTTTCAATTTTTAATCACGTATTTAGCAGTCAAAGCCGCAATTGTAGAATTAATAAAATAGGTTCCGCAATCACTAATTATTCTTTGGGACACCCAAATTGAATAATAAAGTTCTCATATAGAAATGTAGCTACTATATTAGCATTATCATTTTTTGCTGTCACCGCTATCATGTTGTGACACGATTATATGGTGAAACTATGACTAAAAATGATTTTTCAATTAATACTCTATTATCTTAGTTCAACAAGAATTTAACATATTCTAAAAAGATTTTTATGAAAGCCTCTTAATTTATTTTCTTCACTTAATAGCTAATAGATAAGAATTAGTTAGTAATTTTACCTTTTAGGTTGTAGTAATTCTTTTACTATCTTAGAAAAGCCATAAAATAGTAAAAATATAATAAAAAGGATAAATCACTAGCATGATTGATATTAGGATTAAGTTGAGGATAGGGTTGGACTATAAAATCCCTAGGATAGGTTAGATTGATAACCAAGGGTTGGCCGTTTGTAGGACAGGGTCGAAATCAGACCTTTGGCTACTAAAACGGCTGCCTAGGGCAAATCAAGAGTCTTTTGGCAGATCGAAAGATAAAATTAAAGAGAAGACTTAAGAAGTTTTGCATACAAGTTGATTGGAAGTGATTTGGATAAGAAATGACTTTGTAATAGCTTTGCAAAGTCAGGGTTGTTTTCAGCAACTTGGGATTTTGTGAAATAGAATAGGGTTGATCTTTTAGGCAATTTCAGAAGTTTTGTAGCAGATCCATAGTTAAAAATTTTTGGATTTTTGGATATTGTTGTTGTTAATGTGTGCTATGAATTTGAGCTAAATATAATGGTTTAGTTGTACTTAATTAAGGTTTAAGTGGGTCAAGGTCTTGGAAATTAAGTTTTGAGGGTTAGTTAGGGTTTTTAGGATCTTCAGCAATCTGCTAGTTGGATTGGTGTGAAATTTATGTATGTGGGTAGTAGACTTGTTTTTCTATGCACATACAAAATTTGAAAGCAATTGAATGGTGTGAAAGAGAGATTTTGATATTGGAATATTGGCATTAAGATTGGAGAAGGAGGCCAGCCGTCACCTATGCAAATTTATGGGTTTTTCTTCTTTTTGTGAAGTTAGATCTTTTTCAAACTTAATGTGCTTATTTTCAACTAAATTAATAAGACATGTGCAAATTTTCAATTAAAATCAATGGTTTATTTGGTAGTTGTTGAGGTTCTAAAATTGCCTTAGGATTTCCTTAGGATTTTTGTTACATAATTGGTCGCTACTAAAATATATTTTTTATGGCCATTTTATGAAGTTAGTATGATTGGTCGTACAAAATGAATATCCCATTTTTCAAACAGTGCTTGAGCCAAAATTGGTACCAACACCATGGCAGAAGTTCTAGCAGGTCTATTAATACGCTGACAAAGATCACAACGTCGGATATATTGGTGTACATCCAAAAACATTGTTGGTCACCAATATCCAGCCATTAAAGTTTTGTGAGCAGTACTGTTATCGGCAAAATGCCCTCCACAACTATCCAATTGGCATCCTTCCAATATAGCACGTTGTCGTAATACGTGAAGTCTTGCTTGAGAATGCTCCGGGCACCTCGCTGTGGAAGATAAAAAGAAAATACGCCACAACAAAATCCTAACAATTCTAATAGAATCTTAATTAACTTCTATTAAACCTTAACAATATTTTTCAGCTTGATTCAATCTTAAAGAAATTATAAAAGAAGAATAAATGAGTCATTCAATAATCATAATAGAAAATAATATATAAAATGCTAAATTTAGAAAATACTAAAAATAGAATCTTAAAACCCTAAATCATATCTTATTCAAACCCTAGTCAATCCCTAAGTCAAACCTTGATCAAACCTTAGTCATACCCTAAGTCAAACCTTGGTCAAACCTTAGTCAAACCCTAATCAAACCCTAATCCTAATCAAACCCTAACTCAAATCTTGGTCAAATCTTAGTCAAACCCTAATCAAACCCTAAATCAAATCCTAATGAAATCCTAACCCTAATGAAACCCTAAGTCAAATCCTAATCAAACCCTAATCAAATCCTAAGTCAAACCCTAAGCAATTTCTAAGGCAGTTTTAGAACCACAATAACTACCAAACAAACCGTTGATCTTGATTGAAATATTTCATACACCTTAACAATTAAGTTAAAAACACACACACCAAGTTTGAAGAAGATCCAACTTACCAAGAAGAAGAAAAACTTACAAATTTGCTCGGGTATCAGCCGGCCTCCTTCTCTAATCTTCACGCCAATATTCCAGTGCCTAAACCTCCTATATGCACCGTTCAACCAAAAACCCACAAATTTCCAGCCGTAGATCTGCTGCAAAGCTTCTGGAATTGCCTAAACCATCAACCCTAATTTATTTCACAAAATCTCAAGTAGCCAAAATAAACCCTGACTTTGCAAAGCTATTACAAAGTCGTTTTCTCTCCAAATCACTCAAAATCAACTCCTATATAAAACCCTTCAAGTTCACTCCCTAACCCCAATCTCCGATCTGCAAAAAGACCCTCCATTCGCCGTCGGCACGCGGTTTTGTGCCCTGGGGTCTGGTTTCGACCCAGGTTCTTAACCGGCCCTCTCCGGATATCAACTCTTGTAGTTTTGAGGTAAATTTCTCTAAAACCTACTCTTAACTTCTTATTAAACATACCTATACCAATTATTTTTCTAATCTACTTTGTTTTACCATTTTTATGGCTTTACAAAGTAAGTAGAAATCCCTTTTATAAAAGGCAGCATTAGCACTTTTTAATTTTTACTACCTCCTTGTCTATTATCTATTTTTCTAAGATAATTTTCTCAAATATTTTCATTTGAGCTCTTCTATAATATAATCATTCCTCCCCTCTTTCACCTAGTAGTCGTATTACTACAGGACAACGTACGGCATTTTGAAAAAAAATAACGGTGTAAAATTCCATTTGGCCCTTGCTTATATAAGGCGTTTCTTAAGTTTTTCACTATATATAGGTAGAAATACCTAAAATATCACATATTGGATCAATTCACTATATTCAGAGGTAATCACGTCGACGGCAAATAATTCCGCATCAGAAAGTGCATCATTGATAGGTTCATTATCTAATATATTGGACAAGCGAGATAAATGATCTGCATTGGCATGTTTCTTTTCTGGTTGAATATTTATAGTAAAATTAAATTCTTGAAGCAGTAACATCCATCAAGCAATGCATCCATTTAATTGAAGTTTATTAATCATATATTTAAGAGCATCATGATTGATATGAAATACAAATGGATAATTAAGCAAATAATGCCAAAATTTCTGGACAGAATAGATCATGCTTAAGGCTTCCTATTCAGTTGTAGTATAATTTTGTTCTGCAACAACAAATTGTCGATTAGCATAATAGATAGAATGATCCAAATCCTTTTCATCTTTCTGGCTTAACAAGGATCCAATAGCAACATTCGAGGCATTAATATAAACATAAAATAGTTTTGTTCAATAAGGTGCAACAAGTATTAGTATTAACTCCAATTTTTGTTTTAATTCCTTAAATACAATTGTACATTCCTTAGTCCAAATTGGACTAGATCCATCTGATGGCGGTTTCTTTAAGAGATTCGTTAACGGTTGATATATTCCTGTAAATAAATAAATAAATCACCAATAATAGATGACATGGCCTATGAAACTACAAACACTCGACATTATTTTTGGCTTTGGTAAAGCTAATATATGAATAACTTTATTTGGATCAATAGCAATATCAGCCAAGAAAATAATATGTCTGAAAAGTTTTCTCAATGATACGCCAAATTGACACTTCTTAAAATTCAAAGATATCCCATATTTATCACATTTGTTTAAACATTTATCAAGATATTCCAAATGGTTTGCTGTCATATTAAATGTGTAAGAATCATCTAAAAATATCTTCATTAATAATCGTAAATAATCCTGAAATTTTTGCGTCATTATCCTTTGAAATGTGATCGGAGGCATTACATAATCCAAATGGCATCACTTTAAAAGCAAATGTGCTCCAATCTTTGGTAAAAATGATCTTCAACTGGTCCTTTTCTATAATTTTTATTTGATTATAATCCAAAAATTCTTCCAAAAATGAATAACATTCATGCCCAACTATTATGTCCAATATACTTTTCGTAGAAGGTTAAGAAAAATAATCCTTCCTAGTAGCTACATTTAATTTATAAAAATCTTGATAGATTCAGATTTTCCGATTCTTCTTTGGTACCATCACAATTGGTGAAACCTATTCACTATACAAAACTGGATATATGAAGCCCACGTCTAAAATTTTATTTATTTCTTTCTTAACCATGAGAGAATATTTTGGATTAAGGCGGTGTCATAATACGTGCAAATTTGCTCAAGAATGCTCCGGGCACCTGGCTGTGGAAGATAAAAAGGAAATACACAACAACAAGATCCTAACAACTCTAATAGAATCCTTAACAACTTCTATTAAATCTTAACAATATTAATCAAACTTTGATCCAATCTTAAAGCAATTACAAAAGAAGAGTAAATGAATCATACATTAATCATAATAGAAAATAAAATATAAAATATTAAATTTAGAAAATACTAAAAATAAAAATTTTAAAATCTTAAATCATACCTTGCTCAAATCCTAGTCAAATCCTAGTTAAACTCTAAGTCAAAACCTAAGTCAAATCCTAAGTCAAACCCTGATCAAAATCTAAGTCAAATCCTAGTCAAATCCTACTCAAATTCTAGACAAAATCTAAGTCAAATCCTAAGTCAAATCCTAGGTCAAATCCTAAGTCAAACCCTAGGTCAAACCCTATTCAAACCATAGATCAAATCCTAAGTCAAAACCTAAGTCAAATCCTAAGTCAAATCCTAATCAAATCCTAATCAAATCCTAATCCTAAATCAAATCCTAAACCAAATCCTAAATAAATCCTAAATCCTAAACCAAACCCTAACTAAATCTTAAACCAAATTCTAACCAATTCAAATCAATCCTACGAAAAATTAGAACCTCAATATCTATTGATTAGACTGTTGATCTTATTTAAAACTTTGTACACCTTTCCATGTCTTAGTCAGCAACAAGCACAGAAAATTTAAAGGAAATCAAACATACCAAATGGAAGAAAAATCCTAAAAACTTCTCAGGTGTTGGCCAGCCTCCTTCTCCAACCTTAGTGTTGATCTTCCACTATTGGTTTCTTCCTTCTTCACTGTTCAATCAGTTTCAAATCAGTCATGTGTATAGGAAAATAAGTTTATTATCCACACAAATAAAGTCTACTCCAATCCAACTGGCAGATTGCTCAAGATCTCAAAAACCTTGACTAACCCTCAAAACTTAATTTCTAAGACCTTGACCCACTTAAACCCCAATTACATACAACTACACTATTAGATTCAGCTTAAATTCATAGCACACATTAACAACAACAATATCCAAAAACCTAAAAAATTTCAGCTGTGGATCTACTACAAAACTCTTAGAATTGCCTAAAACATCAACCCTATTTTATTTCACAAAATCCCAAGTTGCCAAAAATAAGCCTAACTTTGCAAAGCTATTACAAAGTCATTTCTTTTCTAATTCACTCAAAACCAACTCTTATATTAAATCTCTCAAGTCCACTCTCTAATCCTAATCTCTAATCTGCAAAAAACTCCCGGATCTGCCGTAGGCACAAGGTTTTGTGCCTCGGGGTCTGATTTCAATCCTAGCTTATAACCGGTCCTTTTTGAGTATCTATTTCGAGATTTTTGTAGTAAGTTTTTCTGAAACCTCTTCTTAACTTCCTTTTATATATGCCTATATTATTTTATTTTTCAATCTACTTTGTTTTGCCTTACTTATGGCCCTACAAAGTAAATAGAAGCTCATTTGTAAAAAGGGCAGCATTAACACTCATTAGTTTTACTCCCTTTTTACTATTATCTATTTTTCTAAGATAATTTGCTACAATATTTTGAACTAAGATCTTCTATAATATACTATTTTCACACTCTTTTACCTAATAGTCGTGTTATATTATGACAGCGATATTGTCTTTGACGAATTGGTGTAGCATCCTCCTCTGAGGTAATTTGATGCTCACAAACTTCGATAAGAATACCTTTTAAATCTGCATACAATCAAGCAAAAGCAGATTTATGATGTAGAAAGAATTCTTTTCAAATTCTCAGTTCTATATCCATAACACTGATGTATATTTTGATCATGTGGGATGTTTTATTGGAGCCCAGCTTAATGGATTGGCACACAAGTTCTTTATCAACCTCCGGTTTGATTTGCCTCTCCTGCTCTGAATCCTTCATATGATCTGTCAAATTAGAACTATCCAATTCTAGTTCCAATGTATTGATTTCATTTATTGCGTGATTATTCATCCAATTCGCGATGACATCGTCAAAATTTGTCGCATTCTCCTGATATAATAAATATTTTCTAGGTCTTCTATATTGGTATAACACGCCTTGCTTCTGTATGTGAATTGGATCCTTACCAACTTGCATTGTATTGTTAACTTTGTCATATTCTGCCTCAAATTGGCCTTCATCATCAAATGTTATTTCTAAGCCCATAATTTGAGACTCCCCATGATATTGAACTAGGTATATTTGTAAAACAATCTTGTCACTACCCTTCCCAATAGTTAACGTTTCTCAGTCCCAATCGTTCTTAGCTTTGGCTCAATATAGCCATGGCCGACCCAATAAAATTAGATATGATAAAGTGGAACTCTGTAATCGAAAAATAATATAATCAATTTCATACGTGATTCTAGTGATTACGGTATCAATATTGCATAAGATATCTATTGATTTCATCCTACTATGATCTGCTATTCTCAATACTAATGTTGTAGATAATAATTGTTTTAAATCTAACTCCTCCATTGTATCGGTATTCATTAAGTTCACACTAGAGCCACCATCCACTTGAATTCCAGGAATGAGAACACCATCAATTGATACATCAATAGTTGGTGCTCCCGGATCGGGATTCAAACTAACCTCATGAATTTCTTTACTATGAACTCTACGTTGTATTAACTAGAAATTCAAGATAGAATGACATACTGGTGCAACTACTAACAATTGCTTCATTATAACAGAAGGTTTAATTTCATCCAAATCTTTTATAATATTATATGGTTTCATATTGGCAATGATTTCCAAGGCCCTCTTTTGTTTCATTGATTTCAATTTAACCCCTTGAGATGATTTTCTTACGGAGTTCGAAATTAAAATTGCTAAATAGATGGATGAGACATCTTCAAGTTGCACAGACGAATTAGATCCCAACGTTGGTAATATCTTCGGTATTGGTGTTGGATTTGGACTACCATCTAATAAATTAAATTGGTCCGTCGCAACTAGTACTCCCAATTTTTGAATTGGGTCTTTCTCTTTTTGCTAGGCCCGAGTAAGTATTGCATGGATGCATTCCACCCAATTTACTAGAGAATCTTGTGGAACTTGAATATTATCTTCCATCTTACTTTACAACTGGATATGCTGATCTCGATTATTAACATTAAACGGAGCATTGCACTGCTGATAAGTGTGTCCAAATTGCTTATAATTTCCACATATTACAGCATAATCATCACTGGTTCTTGGATTGGGACATTTACTAGCATAATGTCCTATCTACCTACAGCAATAATAGGGAAGTGGTCTTCTTCCACCTCCATCAGGAATATTGGGCGTTTTGACTGGTATATATCAACTATGATTGTTCCAGGTTGGATGGATAAAGGATCCCGGCCGACCAGTTGGTATTGTAAGATTTGAAATTGGATTTTGAATAGGTGGATATTGGGAGTATCCTTGCTGATTTTGTACAAAACCTTGAAAATTGGAGTCACCTTCTTGGTTATACTCAGAATTTTAAAAATTAAAAAAATTTATATTTTGTTTAGTTGGATAATTTCCATTCCAATCAAACCTATTTCTTATATGAACTTAATTAACATCCCACAAAGTAGATTGAATCATGGTCTAATTTCTGAACTGTTGTTGCTTTCTTAAATTCCAACAATTGGTGGTTACATACTTATCTCCAAAAAATGTACATTACATAGTCATTTGAGGTGGTGAAGAACATTCCATTACCAAATGGCCTTATCCCTTACAATTACTGCACCAAATATTGGGACACATATTAGTCAGTTTATGCCTCTTTTCTTTATCTTTTGCCGGATTAACAGCCAACTCATCCATCTTCTTTGTCAAAGTTAATAATAAAGTCTCATTTGGATCTTTTGATACTAGTTCATTAAATAATTCTTTTATAGATATTGATTTTTGATATGGAGAGTATGGAAAATACGTAATTGTAATTGTTGGTGGTACAGCTTGCAATGGAACAACATTTACTATCCGTTGCAGATTAGCACTAAAATTTGCACCGTAATCAATCATTCTTGGGTAATTGTCCACTGTTTCATTCCAGGTTGGCATTTGATATCTTTCTTGAGATAGAATCGTTGTGGCTATTGTGATTAAGAATTGGTCGTAATGTCATTCTTCTTATACCTTAGCTCAATCAAGTGAGGCAACCACAGTTGCAAGTTGAGCTTCTTTTATAAACATCTTCAATTCTGGTGGATACAGTTTGTTAACCAATATAGACATAACAAACAAATCTAGCATTTGGTTATTTGGCCATTTACGAAGGATATCTGCTACTTGGCCGTAATATGATTGCACCACTTCTCTTGGTATTATTCTGCTATTTATTAATCTTTTCTTAAGATGTTCTTCGAATCCTATTAATTGAAAATGAGTCAAAAATATATTTTTCAGTGCCTTACAATTAAAAAATTGTCCCATAGATTGGCAATTATATCATTCAAATGCCGTATCTTTCAAGGTCATTGGCAGCCATCTTAACCAAATATCTTTAATTCTACCATTATTGGCTACGCATGCAGTCAAGAATTGAAATAAGTGTTGATCTAGGTCTACTCCTAGCAGACCCCTAAAGGTATATAATAGAGCTATGCTAGTTGTGCGATCACCTACCGCACCCATTTGGGCCGCAATTGGAACTGCTGGACTCCCCGCCGCTATTGAAGGTGACAATATTCTACTCAATTTCTTATTAAAATAAACAAAGCGTCTCCTAATTATCTTTTTTAAACTTCCAAGCCTCTATAATTTGCTATTATTATCTACAAATAATTTTATTGGTTGAAATTGAGGTGAAAATGATGGATTTTAAAGCACACTAAATTGGCCCTTACTAGCAAGTAATACATGCCCTTTTGAAGAACTAATCTTGCTAGAATTGGTTGTATCCACTATTAAGAAAGTATCCAATAGAGTATCCAATTCTTCTATGCTCCATTCTCTTTCTGTTAATAGACTTAAGAGATATACTAGGCTATTTTTTGAATTACTAGCGAGTGCTCTTGGCAATTTTTTTAATGGTATATATGTCTAAAATATTAAAAAACTTTCATGTTCTGGATATGCTTGGATGTGCCGACAGGCATGCAACCATGGTTTAATCCAACTCTGTCAACGCTTCTTTTTTAGCTTCCGTTCTTATTTATCCTCCAACAAATTTCTTGCTTGCGCTCTTTCTTTTCTTTTTTTTGACTGATGCATTTTTCTCAGAGCAATGCTCTCATTCCTATTAACCATAATCTTTCATCATCTATTATTGATATTGCTTTCCATCTCTAATTTAATTACACATTCTATTTTACTTTCTAATCAAAACTAGTTTTGTAACCTCTTCATGCGACATCCTCAATCTTTCATTATAAATCAATTCTTTCTTTTATTATAGAACTGCACTTTATAATGTTCAGAACCTATCTATTATCCTTCTCCTACAAAAGAAACAACAAGAGGTAGCACCAAGCTTATCCTAGCTCAGCACTATCACAGTTTGGCCCCGATTCCTCCATATCCAATCAATTTATACTTATTTCGATTATGTTAACTGCTACACAACCAATGATAACTACTTTTTCTAACTTCCTCATCCATTATGCCTTCTAAATTGGCCATTCATCGGTTTATTGCCTATTCTTAATCCTACAAACTATGTATCACAAACCATTAAATTCCTACCTATTCTACAATAATTAAGGTAAGTTTTGAAAGACATTGGACTTGTTCAATTGGAAGCAACTGCAATGAAGTGTGACAATCAAGGATGCCTTGTCTTTGCAAAGAATCCAAAGCATCATTCAAGAACCAAGCATATTGACATTCAACATCACTTTATAAGAGAGAAGATTGAAATAAGAGTGATTGATTTGAAGTATTGTACAATAGAAGGCATACTTGCTGATTTATTGATAAAAGTATTAGTGAAAGATAGATATCACATGTTGACAAAGACATTAGGATTGAAAGGCCTTTGATCAATAGCAAAGTGGGAATATTGAGGTAAATAGATAATAGCAGAATAAATTATCAAGTAATAGATATCACCTTAGATAGATTATTTATGGTTAAAAGGTTGTCTCTTCATAAATAGAAAGGCCATCCTATGAATAATGGACGAAGGCAAGGGCCAAGAGACAAGGTTAAGGAAATAAAAGATATCCTAGGAAATATCTAGAGACTAGATAAGAATATAAAATATATGTCATAGGATATACTTGAGGTAGGTGAAATACGAAAAGATCTTAAGAGCATATTAGATATGCTAAAGATATATCTACACAGAAGATAAGATGCCAAAGGATTTATTTGATATATCTTTTGATGAATATAAAAGTCAAAAGATGGATGTTGTCGTTAAGAGCTACAACCACCACCTATAAGTAATAGATGTTGGAAATAAGAGATATCTTATTCCATACTTCTCTTTGTGTTCAACCTTACTGATGTCATTTGTCAAAGGTAATTTTTTTTCTTCTTTGTATAGCCTTTGTTTATTAAATATTCTATCTTTTGGTCTCATCTAGACTTTTTAGACATTCCAATCTTAAACGTGGTCCTATAAGTCCATAAAGTTACATGAAGCTTAGTGTTCCAATCTCGTTTAGAAGTCATTATGGTTTTCCTAAGGATATTTACCAAAGTTTGATTCACCTTCTCTGTATACCTATTAATTTGAAGGTGATAAGGGATAGTCTTCCTATGATCAATTTTAAATTGTGAGATCAAGTCTTCTATCACTTCATTTAAGAAATGCTTGTCTCTATTACTAATTAAGATTTTTGGACATCCAAACCTAGTGATAATCTGCTCATAAAGAAATTTGGCTGCTTACTTAGCATTATTGGTCTTCATTGCTTTTGCCTCAACCCACTTAATAAGGTACTCAATTGCTACAATTATGTGCTTCATTCCACTTATAGAATTAGAAAAAACTTCTTCAATAAAATCTATTTCTTATTTTTCAAATGAAACTAAAGATAAAAACACATAGAGAGGCAAACTCATTTAGAGGTCATTGTTAGCCGTAAGACTATTGGAGATTTGTTTACATTATAAAGGTGGAATAAGGTTGCCTTCTTCTATTAATTTATCAAATGCATGAACTTGAGTGCCATCAAAGTTCACTCCAAAGGCATCTTCACAATTAATATTATCCACTAGGATTACTATATATATATTTTTTTAATAGAATAGTCTAGAAATAAAATCATCTATAAAATTAATATTTATGACCTTGTCTCCATTTGAAATAAGATGAGTTTTCAACCATTAAATGAATTCTCTATCATCTTCCCAAGCACATAGTCCAGGGCCTATACATCCTAATAGAGTTGATTGGACCATACTCAAATGAATTCCCTTCCTTGCTACTAAATCAACAAATCTAGCCTCCTTTTTGAACTCCTTCTATGGTTTGGGATTCAAAATTTCATCTTCTAAAGAGTGAGATAAGGTTTTGATTGAAGACAATCCTTGAGATTGAATTAGGATTTTAGTCAGATTTTCTAATGGTCTATAGATGATATGAGGCTTCTTACCTCCCTAATCAATTTTTACATTAGTTGCTCTTAATTAAGATCTACTTAGAAGTAATGGATATAAATTTTTGCAAGAATGTATGTGAATCATATGAAAAATAGAAGAATATTCTTCACCTCTTATTGGAGTCTTGACTTTGATTAGCCATATTAATTATAAATGGAAAGAATCTAGTGATACTAAGTCTTAATTTCTCCATAGTTCTCACTAACATAATATTCAAACCACTACCCCCATCTATAATTGTATAAGGTATGATTTTATCTATTATAGACACCTCTAGTTTAATTGCCTTCATCTCTTATACTACTTGAATTGTTCTAATATAAGCTGAGATTTTTGCTTTAGATTGTTGCCATCTTTTAATGAGAAGGCTTGTTTTAAAGTTTCTTCTTATTAAAAGAAAAACCTCCAATAACTAAGCAATTGTGATATTTTGCCTTAATTTTTTTAAAAATCCTCCCATAAATTATATGACTTGACTTGATTTTTGTCTTTAAGTCAAATTAAAAGATTAAATTTAAGGTTGAGAATTTTAGGTCCTTCCCACTCTTTCTTAGAAGAAATTTTTTCTATTTCAATGTTTTTCTTTAAAATCTTTGGCAATCTATTTGAGCTAGGTTCAAGGACTTGAAGTAATTCCTTAAAATTTTTAATATTAGCCATTGCTTCCCTTGCGGCTTCATTTAAATTTAAAAAATAAAAAAAATCTTCTAAATTATTATTTCTATCAATTGAAGTAGGAGGGGAAGGATTAGAATACTTAGACCTTATGATAACTACCAAGGTTGGTATCTTAAGTGGTATTTGTACCTTAAATAAGAACAATTCATGCATGATCAAATTTGACTTAGAAAATACAAGCTAGACTATTATAGAGGAAGCATAAGCTTTTTTTCCAATCATTCTACTATTAGTTTCATTTACAAATCTTACATCTTAAGAGCCTTGACCCTCATAGTGTTGGCCATATTGAGAATGACTATCGTATAGGGGAATGAATCCTTATTAGTATTTAAACCTGAGGAAGAATGTTGGTTTTGATGGTTATTGCTATGGTCATAAAATAGATTTAGAGGTTTTAAAGTATTGTCAAAATTTTGATTTTTTACCTCTTTCAAATGATCTTGAGCTTGGTGATGATAATTTTCTTGTAGAAAATTTAAAGGGGATTACCTTATCAATTTGCTTACACATGCTTCTAAGATGGTTTCTTCTACAATTTCCACAAACAATTCTATTTTCTATCCAACAACTACCAAGTGGGTGTCTTTTGCTACAAAGGTGATATACTTCATGTCTTGATCTTGGTTGGTTTTTAAAACCTTGATTACCATAATCATGGCTTTCTAAATAAGAATTAGATCCTATATTGTCTTGATTTCTATAAAGAGGGATATAAGATGGTTGCTAGTCAAGATTATCTTGATAATTTTTTGAATCTGAATAAAATTGACTAATGTGCTCCAATTGATTACATTGAGTACACCACAATCTTGAAATGTGTCTACCAAATTCTATGGAAGGTGGGACTTGATTTGGATTTTGGCCCTTGATTAATAAGATTATTTATTCTTGCATGATTTTTATTTGTTGTGCCAATTCATTATGAAATCTTTTTTAGCTTTGAAAGACTTCATTTTTAAATTCTCTCTTCTATCTATTCTTATATCCTTTAGATATATCAATTTTAAGAGGTTAGATAGTAATCTAACTTCTAATGGTATAAGATAATGGTTTATAGGTTGGAATTGATTTTCTATAATTTCTATAAGGGTGTTCATAAAACTTATCCATATTTTGAGCATAAATTGGTATAAAACTTAGAATTCTATGGTCTTTCTTCTTCCTCATCATCTCTTATTGTTTGTCAATGTCTTCAATCACCTATGCTATTCTTTTGGCATCCTAAAAGTTTTTTGGCCTTCCTTTGAGGATTTCTCTAATCATATTGTCTTTGTTGAATCTTTGAATAAAAAAATAGATAAGAGTATCATCGATGAAAAGAATTCCTACAAATCGATTCACTATTAATTCAAATCGTCAAATATATTTGAAAATCTTCTCTTCTTTTCCTTGTCTTAAGGAAGAAAGGGCTATGAGGGCATTATTTTGCTCCACTTCTGATCTAAACTTCTCTAAGAATATTTTCATAAGCATGTTCTAATTTTTAAAGGTTTGAAGGAGATGGTTTCTAAATTATTCATAAATTCTATCTTTTAACATGCTTAAAAACCATACAAGATAATATCCAAGATTGATGATCAAGCATATTGTGAGAAGTTCCATGAATCTTTCTACATGTGCTGTTGGATTGTCATACCTAATTCCTATAAAGATTTGGAGATTGTAAGGCATGGGAGCTGCTTGTAATTTCTTTGGAATTACAATAGGCAAACCCCTTGGTTGGACCAAGGGATTTATGGGTATAGGATTGAGAGAGGCTTCTATGTCACAATTTATTGAAAGAAAATTAGGTCTTGACTTTTTTCCTTCTTGATTTACTTTTCTAATAAGATTAAAGGATTCTAAGTTTATTTTATCTTCTTCTAGTACTTGGTTAGGATTTAATCCCAATAGATTGAGTACAAATATGTCTTATAATGTTGTAGGTGTATCTTGGTTGTCCAACCATTGGACTTCAAATCCTCTAAATTTTGGAATAGAATTTTTAAAGAATTTTCTTAGATTTTTTATAGGTGGAATTAGTTTAGGTTGTCTAGATCTAATAGAATGATACATCTAACATAATCATAGACATAATATTCACCTGGACTTATAATTTTAATATACTAATCTCAAAATAAATTAATTTAAAAAATATTTTTATTATTTACTTACAATCTACTTAAAATATCTTTTAATATGGAAGGGAAATAAAACAGAAGAAAGTGAAGAGAGAATGATTGCTTGAATATCACCTCAAGTAATATTTTTTTCAATTTTATTTATTATACAATACAACCCTGTACAGGAGTGACCCTAATCAATAACAATATGAAAAAAAAATTTGTATTAGGACAGAAGGAAGCCTGAGCTCTTCCTTTTTTTTATTTCTTCAGACAAAAGTTATTAGGAAACTACCCAATACAATGGTTAACAAAAAAGATTATATTACAAAAAAAAATTTGCAATCAATTCACACTACCTTGAATGAGAATTCACCTTATTGTATTTCCAGCCAACTTGACACTTGTTAATGAAAGCCAATAAATATTTAATGTCCTTCTACTCAATCCGAGCTAAACATTCATATAAAGATTAACATATAAAATTAATAGGTTAATGGATCTATCTACCTCCTACATCCATGTTTATAAGAAAGATTGAAGACTTATCTCTCTTGCGTCTTCCTCCCAAATTCTACCTTCTAACTCCTAGCTCTTGCTCCTTGCTTTTATGGATATCCCCTAAATTTAAAAGAATTAAAATAAATTGACAAGAGTCAGGGAACTTACTTGAAACTTAGCTTCTTAGTACCACTTTTTATATTGTATCCTTCACTTCTCAATCTACAACCTGTATTAATTTAATAAAATGAAACTCAACCAAATTACTTAATTGAAGACTTACTTTAGAAGTATGTTGTCTTGAGTGATTACTCTTCTTGTCTTCTTTTCCTTCTTCTTCTTTTTGTATTGTGAATGAAATAACTTATCTAATCTATTATTAGAAAAAAATTCTTATCATACATCTATAAAGAGATAGGATATGGCAGGTGGAGAAGGTAATTAAATCCCTCTATCACTAGTAAAAAGCCACCCATAAGAAAATTTACAAAGATAAAATAAAAGATTTCTTATTTGAATAACCAATCTTTTGTCTCCTATAAAATGATGAAATATGAGAGATGGAGAAGGTGATTAAATCCCTCAACTACTAGAGATGGGCCCTCAACAAGATACTCACAAGGAAGAAAGTGATAAAATCTTTGAAGATGAGCTCTACTTCAAAAATTGCCACAATTTAAATATTGATGAAAGGTCAACAAAAATTATATTACTTTGAGATTATCCTTTAAGTTTTTCTATTATATTAAATAAATTCATTTGAAAATAGTCAATAGGTACTAAAAAATATATTTTCAAACAAGGAGTATACAAAACTACTAAGGTAGTGAACCCCCTTCTAATCAAAAAATTTACTAAAATTCAATTTTTGTCCATATTAAATATATAATAGCCCTTTAGAAAGATAACAATAAGTTGAACAATCTCACCAAAATTCAAAGTCAAATAAAAAACTCAATAAAACTGATTGATGAAAATCCGAGAGCAAATCACTCTTGGGAGCAAACTCCCAAAATGATGAATCCTCTTCTAATCAAAAATTCACCAAAAATTCAATTTTGATCCAAATTAAATATAAAAACATTCTTTAGAAATCTAACAATAAGATACACAACTTTATAAAATCTCAAAATCAACTAACAAATACATAAAAACTGATTGATGAAAATCCGAAAGTAAGTCAGTCTTGGAGGCAAACATTCAAGGCAGTCAAATCTCTTCTAATAAATAATTCACCAAAACTTCAAATTTGATCCAAATCAAATGTGTGATAGTTCCTTACAAAGCTAATAACAAGATATACAAATTTATAAAGTTTCAAGGTCAATTAACAAATACAAAAAAATTGATTGTTGGAAATCCGAGAGCAAATCACTCTTGGGAGCAACCATTCAAGGTAGTGGATCCACTTCCACTCAAAAATTCACCAAAAATTTCAATATGGTTCAAAATAAATATGTGGTAGCTTCTTAAAAATCTAACATTAAGATACACAACCTTACAAAATTTCAAATACAAATATCAATTACATAAAAATTTATTGATAAAAATCCGAGAGCAAATCACCCTCTATTAATTTTTTTTTTTTTTTTTTTTTTTTGTTATCTATAGATGATTAAAGCTTTGTTTACAACAATAATAAAGAAAGATAAAAAGTTTACTAATGATGAAGGATAGGATTGAAATGTTCACTTAAAAAGTCCATAAAAAGGATCAACCACCATTAACTCACTCCAGAATCACCCACACAATTAGAAACACCACCTCCCGGCACACGCACCAAAATATGAGGGTAAATTTTCACCTTTCAATCCAAATTATAAGGTGACCTCATTTAAGAGTTATTTATAATTGGTGGTGTGAAGTAAAGGAGCAAATAACAAGAATAACAACCACAAAACAAGAGAAGTATAGGATATCAAGCAAGTACACAATTCAAAATTACATCATAGCGTGTTCATTATGTTTTTATTTAATAAAAAATAAAAGTAAAAAATAAAAATTATATTTTTAATTAGATAATTTTTTTTATCTTTCTAATGGTATAAAAAAAATATAAATCCGAATTATTGTGAATAAGTTATGATAATCCAAAGATAAAAGATAAATAATAGAAAAGTTAAGTGGAAAATTTTTATATCAAAGATAACTTGCTTAAGAGATTATGAGTTCAAACCTCACCAAGGCTCACAAGTAGTGTACAAGGGTGTCTTAGAGGGGCCACAAAGCCTTAGTCTTATCCTCCTACCTACATCCAAGGTGCTACAATCCATATGGGACTTCTGCACCTCCCTTCTTACAAGTACTACACTAGTTGCTAGTCCTCCTATTTTTTACTAGTAAAATTCATTTTTTTATAATTTTGACTTCACCATAGTATTTAAAAATACCAAATTAGCCTAAGAACCTTGTATGGCCTTCAAATCTTACTCCAATTCTTCATAATGGTTCCCAAGGTGATAAAACTCATTTTTTTCAAAGTCTTAAAAATTCTTCTAAAAATTCCTAAAAAATTCTAAATAAATTCTAAATAAATTCTAAAAATTCCTATAATACTTTTAAAGTAATAATATCAATTTAAAACTATTTTATTCTACCTTAGTGATTTTTTATAATAATAAAATTAATTTAAATCAACTAAAAATTCTATTTTCTATATAAATAATTAAAAATACATGAGGTATATTTTTCATGCTTCTTCTACCTATTAAGTAATATTTATATATTTTTGATAAGTAGTATATAGAGATAGAAGGCCAATGTAGACATTGGTCTCAATAACTAAATGCTAATTCTTATAATAAAAAAAAATACTAAATCAACTAAGATAATTACCTCCAAGACTTACTAAGATCCTATTTCTTTTTCACTAATACTATTTTCCTTCATTTAGCATCATCTAAATACATCTTTACTTTATAATTGTAGTTTTAGTACTCTAAATACATTCTTTTATCTAATATAATTAATGAGTCAATTTGATGATTCACATCTTGAGGTTTTTTAAAGATTTTTTAATTGATAATTTGAGATATCTTAAAGATTTTTCAACTCATAACTTGAGATATCTTAAAGATTCTTTAATTGATATCTTGACATATTTTAAAGATTTCTTGATTGATATCTTGAAATTTTCTAAAGATTCTTTAATTGATATTCGGAGATATTTTAAAGATTTTTTAACTAATATCTTAAAGATTTTTCAATTGATATCTTGAGATTTTTAAAAAATTCTCTAATTGATATTTTGAAATACCTTAAATATTTCTCAATTAATATCTTAAGATTCTTTAAAGATTTTTAAATTATTACCTTAAGATATTTTAAAGATTTTCTAATTGATATTCTAAAGATTCTTTATTTAATATCTTAAGAATCCTTAAAAATCTATTAATTGATATCTTGAAATATTCTAAAGATTTTTTTATTGATATTCTAAAGATTCTTTAATTGATGTTTTAAAAATCTCTATATATTTTTTAATATAATCTTTGGTCATGCCCAAATATAATTTCATTTTAATCTTGTTTATACTACAATTTACATAGACCTATTTCAAGCCTAAATCTAAGCCCAATCTAATCAAATTCACTTCTAATTTCAAAATACATACTTCTAAATTAAATCCAATTCAATCCAGATTCCAAATTTCTTTAATTTGCCTTGAATTCATATGAAGTCTTCACAATCATCTTTAAATTTACTTACTAACATACATATAAAGATATTTTAAGAAGATATAATATAAAAAGTTATGAAAAATAATCCAAAAACAACCAAAACAAACACCATATGCCTTTGCTATACCCTTTTCAAAAAATCCTCTAAATTCCTTTAAAAAAAAAAAAGAATTAACAATCCTAGTAGGATTTAAACAGGCGGCTAACTCAATACATGGGCAATACCTGACAACATCTTGTACATATAGGTACTTGCTTGATACTTGCTAATATCCACCCTTGAGATATCCTGGAATGTTAAAGATTTTTTAATTGATACTCTAATATCCTAAAGATTTTCTAATTGCTATTTTAATACCATAAGATTCTTTGATTGATACCTTAATAATCTAAAGATTCTTTAGTTGATATTCTAGTATTCAAAAGATATTCTAATTGATACTTTAAAATATTCTAAAGATTTTTTAATTGATACCTTAATATTCTAAAAATTCTCTTAAAATTCTTGAGAATATTCAATGATTTGATCTTGTGTCATTTAATTCCTATTCACACTATAGTTTTGAAATTAGTTCTATATTAACTATTATCATAGTAGAGAGAATTTGTCCCAAGAAAGCGCAGTGTCATATTATAATTGCTTATATTATATAAAAATTAGTCAAAATATACAATATATTTATAATTTCTAGTATATGTTAGAATGGTTAGAAAAGTAAATTAAATAGAGTTGGTATAAGAAAATTTATTTTAGATTTTTATTTAATTTGGTTATAGGATTTAAATTATATTAAACCTAAATATTTAGTATGAAGCCTTGAGAGAAGTTTGGGGCCTAAAGATGAACAATTAAACTACTAAGAGGCTTATTTGAAAGGATAAAGATAAAGAATGAATGAATGAAGAAAAGGGGTGAAGTTCTTCATTCATATTAATCAATGGTCATGCCCAATAGGCTCTGAGGAGGTTACCTACAACGAGAATAAGGATTTTAGAGGCTTTAAAGAGGCCATTTGAAATTCAAAGACTAGGATTAGAAAGCTTATTTTTTGTAATATAATTTTGATATAAAAATTAGGGACTTTGAAATTTTAATGAGGGAGGAGTAGGCACTTGAAATTAGGGTTTATAAATTGTATCTATTGTCACTCTTTTGAGGATTGGATGAGTTGTACAAGAGCTTTTGGAGATTGAGAGGTGCAATTAGAGAGGTGGTTTCAAGATCTATATCTAATAAAGAAGAATTACTAAAATTAGAATTTTGAAGAAAAAAATATTGGGAGTCAAAGACACCAGATTGAATTCCAAGGTAGTAAGTAGGCCATTTTGTTGATAGTGATGGGATTTTCCATATCTTGAGCTTCCGGATGAATTTTTGTCTAAAAATTTTGAAAAAGATGTATAATTGTGGTAAAAAGCTATATATCAAAGTTTTATAGCATTTAGACTTTTAATTTGTGAGATATAAAGAATTTAGTATATGGGTGTTTGTAAACAAGGATTTGAAGCTACTGCTAGGATTTTGGCGATATCTAAAGTTTGGTAAAGAATCAATGGTTGAAATTTTTGGTGATAGTTGTAAAGACTACATCAGTATTTCATGTAAATTTTGAGTAGATTTGAATTTTTAGATTAAAAGCTATGAATTAATGAAATTTAAAAAAAATTCCCTTCCCATGAGAGAATGAGGGTTTTAGAGCATTTATTATGTTTTAAGTGGTTTGAGGAAATAAGGCTTATGTATTGGATGTAATAGCCTTATGAAGATCTCTTTTATATATAAATTTGGGGATTTTATTGTACTTGGATCTTGGTTGAATAATTAGTGGCAGCCAAAAGCTTAGTGCTTTCTTGAGGCAAATTCTCTCTACCACAACATTATTGATGCTTCCATTAAGAGAGCCTTGAAGTATTAATTATTCAACAAGCCAAGATGGAGGATCAAAACCTTGGATTTGGATTACAACGGGGAGTAGGTGCCTATGCTTTATTTCAAGCATTTGCTCAGTTTATAGATGAGATGCAATGAGCTCAAGAATATGACAAGAATACCACAAAGGCCTTACAAGTAGTAGTAGACAAGGTTGGGAGGTTTGAAGGAAGAACCATGTGAGTCCCACCAATGGATATTAATTGGTGGATTGATTAAAAATATAATCTTAAGTCATTTAGTTCCACAAATATGATGGCTAGAGAGTCTTTTTGACTATTTAAGTATTTATTAGAATTTAAAATTATTTATAAATATAAAAGTCTTATTAGAAGAAAAGTTACAAAAATGGAGTCTTAGTAAGTCTTGGAGGCAATTATTTTAGTTGGTTTAATATTTTTACTTATTATTAAGTAATAAGAGTTAATTATTGAGACCAATGTCTATATTGGCCTTCTTAATACATGTATTACTCATTAAAAATCTATAAATATTACTTAGTAGGTAGAAGAAGCATGAAAAAGAAATCTCATGTCTTTTTAAATACTTTTGTAGAAAATAGGATTTTGAGTTGATTTTTATTGATTTTATTATTATAAAAAATCTCCAAGATAGAATAAAATAGTATTAAATTGATATTATCATCTTATAAATATTATAGATATTTTTAGAATTTATTTAGAATTTATTTATAATTTATTTAGAATTTATTAAGAATTTTTAGAGCAATTTTGAAAACTTTGGTAAAAATGAGTTTTATCACCTTGGGAGCCATTATGAAGAAATGGAGCAAGATTTGAAAGCCATACAAGGTTTTTAGGCTAAGAAGGTATTTTTGAACACCATGGTGAAGTCAAAAATGAAAAATTATTAGTTGTACTAGTATAAAATAGGAGGACTACAAGCTAGTGTAGTCCTTACAGGAAGGGAGGTGCACAAGTCCCATATGGGTTGTGGCACCTTGGATGTAGGTAGGAGGATAAGACTAAGGCCTCGTGGCCCCTCTAGGACACCCATATACACTACTTGTGAGCCTTGGTGAGGTTCGAACCCATGATCTTGTAACAAGTTACCCTTGAGGTAAAAATTTCTACTTAATTTTTTCCATTGTTTACCTTCTAACTTTGAATTATCATTACTTACTCATAGTAACTTAGATTTACATGTTTTTTACATCATTGGAAAGATAAAAAAAATTACCTATTTGAAAATATATTTTTTACTTTTTATTAGATAAAAATCTAGTGAACAAACTATGACTAGTTTTGTAGTGTGCAATTACTTAATTGCACATATTTTACTTGTCTTATGTTGTTCTTCTCCTTCATTGTTGTTTATTGCTCCTTATACTTCACACCACAATTTATAAGCAACTCTTAATTGAGGTCACCTTATAACTTGGGTTGAGGCGTGAATTTTATCCTCACATAAATGGTGCGTTTGCCAGGAGGTGGTGCTTCTAATTGTGTGTGTGAATGTGGATTTAGTATGTTGTAATTCACATTTTGCTTGGTCTTTTTGAATGAGAAGTTCAAAGTTAATCTTCATCATTGGTAAGTTTTCTACATCTCTTCTTTATTGGTATATACAAAGCTTTTCAAGTTGTCAATTCATAAGGTATTCAAAAAACTTCATTATTGAGTGAATGTTGATTTGCTCACGGGTTTTCATCAATCAGTTTTTTTGTATTGTATACTTTAAATTGAAACTTTTTATGTTGGTGTATCTTGATGTTGGCTTTCTAATAAGCTATTGCAAGTTCAATTTGGACTTGATTTGAATTTGTAGTCATTTTAGACAAGGAAATGGTTCACTGCCTTAGCAGTTTCATGTACCTCATGTTTGGAAAGGCATTTCTTAGTGCTTGCTGACTATTTAATAGTGGAATTTTTGGTGTACAAGCACTTTGAAGTTGAGATTGTAGTGGTGCAAATTTCAATGCTATTGAACAAGAAGTGAATTTTTGGCGATTTTTGGAGTGGAGAGAGGTTTATACCTTAAGTGGAATACAATTGAGGTTAGTGATTTCTATCTCTTCAATCATTTACATTGTTGATTTTATGTTATACTTTTGATTGTTTTGTTTTAAGTCTTATTTTAATTATATTAAACTATAATAAAAATAAATATAAAAATAAAATAAAATAAAAAAATAATAAAAAAATAAATTTAAAAAATTAAAAAAATTAAAAAAAAGAAAAAAAGAAAAAAAATTAATAAAAATTAAAAAAAGAAAAAAAAACTAAAAAATAAAAAATAATAATAATAATATATAAAATAATAATAATAAAAAAAATTATAAAATTAAAATAATTATTTTATAATTATTTTATTAATATTCTAATATCATATTAATTTTTATTTTAACTTTTATTTTAATTTATTTTATTTTATATTATTTTTTCTTTTATATTTTTACTTTTATTAT
The DNA here is from genome assembly GCA_036785485.1 of Physcomitrellopsis africana. Lineage (NCBI taxonomy): Eukaryota > Viridiplantae > Streptophyta > Bryopsida > Funariales > Funariaceae > Physcomitrellopsis > Physcomitrellopsis africana. Next base: position 144,638 of record JAWRVF010000709.1, on the reverse strand, counting down.
ATTTATTATATTATATTATATTTTTACTTGCCTATTTATTTTTATCTTTTTTGTTTAATGATTATAATTTTTTTTATATTAATATTATTTTTATTTTATTTTAGATGTATAATAAATATTATATATTGATATAAATTTAATATATTTTTTTTTATGTATTAATTTATTTTTATGTAATATTTTTACTTCTAACTTGAAATAATATTTGGTTAGTTTAATATTAGTGTAGTATTATTTGGTGGTTCTCTTTAGATTGGTTGTTACTCTGGAAGCATAAAGAGTGGAGTTCAAGTCCAACTTCAAATCTAAGACTAATCTTGATTAGTTCCAAACCTTAGCTTTTCAATTATTTAAACTTTTAGATAAAAGCAAAGAAGGAGCATGGCTAGGAGAAACTTGGTGGGTTTCAAACCTTAGCTTTTCAATTTATTTGAAATTTTAGACAAAAATAAGGAAGAAGCACGGCTAGGAGAAACTTGGTGGGTTCCAAATCTTAGCTCTTTCTTTTATTTGAAATTTTAGGTATATTTAGGAAAGAGCATGGGGGGACTTGCTGTCCTATAAGTAACATCTAAAACCATTCTATCACCTTGTAGTGTAATTGAATATTAAAACATTCAATTATACGCACTAGGAATTTTTCCAATCTATCTCTTTTGTTAAGAAAACTTAGTTGTATTTGTGATAGACGCTTCAATTTTTAGATGTTTTGTAAAGAAGTGAAGTCAGATTGAAGGCCCGCATGACTTATTTTTGGCGTTGAATCTATACTTGTGAAAAGTAATGATGCCCATGAGGCATAGTTAATTGTTGTAGGTTGCCCTACATGTTGCTTTTTATCCAATCCATTTGATTTTTGTAGTATTCACATGTTAAAATTTTTAAATTATTTGTATTATTCTTGGTCTTATTTTTCAATCTCTAAATTATGAATTAAGTCCAATTGATGGGTGATTCCACCATATTAAGATTGACATGAAATCTTAACTTGATATTTAATTGAACCTCGTGCATGACTTGTAAGAAAAGTTTAATTATCGGGTGATACTACTAATTTGAAATTGGCACAACATTTCATCTTAGTATATAATTAAACCACGTGCCTTATAATTATATAAGAAGAGAAAGTATTTTATGTTAATTCATAAAACAAAAATAAAAGTAATTTAAAATCTACTTGTTTTGCTTTAAAACCTACTAGGTCTTTTTTTGTAAGGGAGTAATATAGAAACCATATATTTAATTGTATGCCACCTAAGATTAAGTTTAAAGTAGTTCATCCTCTTACTGGCCTTATTTTGTAATCTGGACATGTTTTACAATCAAAAATATATATTGAGCCTATAGTTTTAGAAATCCATGTATTAAAAAAAATTTGCGATAAGATGTCATAAGCTTCTATTGGAATAGAGCACGGAAGAAGACAACCTTCAGAGCCTCAAGTAGAGCCTTTATCAATTCCAATTTTAAAGGCTAGTGTAGCCAATGAAGAAAACCACAACTTCCAAACCAATATCCAAAGTGATCCAATAATGTTACTTAGGGGATTACCAATTGTAGTACCTTCATGATTACAAAGCACATCAATTCCACCTAACCTTCTAAGATATAATGGATCTATCAATGAAGATCCAGCCACCCACATAGAAAGGTTTGTAAAGGTACTTATCACTAGTTTAATAACCAATCATGGTTACTATTTAATATGGTTTCCAACAACCTTGATAGATTCCGCATATACTTGGTATAGATTTCATGTAGAGGGAACATTCACCAGATGGGAACAACTCCTAGCAATATTCCTTTGTCAATATAGGCCTGTGATTGGCCAACAACAAGCTCTTTCAGCCTTGACAAACATTAGACAAGGTCATAAAAAAGTGAGAATTAATTTAAAAGTGAGAATTAGGTTAAGTCATATGATTTATAGGAAGATTTAAAAAAAATTAAGGTAGATATTGCTTAATTATTAGAAGTTCCTCCTTTAATAAGAAAGAGCTTTAAAATAAGTCTTTTTTATTAAAAGATAATAAAGATTGAAAGAAAAATTCCTAATCCATATTAAAAAAATTCAAAGAGTACAAGAAGTGAAGGCAATTAAATTGGAAGTATCTATAGTAGATAAAATCATATCCTATATTATTGTAGATGTGGATAGTGATTTAAATATTATTCTATTAAAAATTATAAAAAAATTAGAACTTAGTATCATTGGACCTTCTTTTTTTGTGATTAATATAGCTAATTAAATTCATATATTAGCAAAATTTCATATCTATTACTTTTAATTAGACCTTGATTAAGGATAGCTAATGCAAAAATTGATTGGAGAGGTAAGAAGGTCCATATTATCTATAGACCACTAAAAAACTTTACTAAAATTATTATTCAAGTTCAAGAATTATTTTTAGCCAAAATCTCATTTTACCTTTCAAAAGATGAGATTTTGAGTCCACAACGACAAAAGAAGTTCAAAAAAAAGGTTAGGTTTGCTTATTTGGTAGCAAAAGAGGGGATTCACTTAAATATGGTCCAATCAATTCTATTAGGATGTATAGGATTTAAACTATATAATTAAGAAGATAATAGAAAATTCACTTACTGGCTAAAAAATCATCCTATTTCAAATGCAAATGAAATCATAAGTGTTAATTTCATAGATGGTTTTACAACTTGGCAAAATCATGAAGAAGAAGTAGATTTAATAACTTTGATAGATGACATTAACTATAAAGATATCTTTGGAGTGAACTTTAATGGCACTCAAGTTCATGAGTTAGACAACTTAATAGAAGAAGGCAACTTTAGTCCACCTTTACAATTTAAACAAACTTCTAATAGTCTTACAACTAAAAATGATATGACTAACTACCCACAAATATCAAATGATTGGTATAGAGGATCCATAGAGCAATATCATATGTATGACCTTGATTACAAATTTATGGATGTATCTTTGAAGAATAAAGATAAAAAACTAATCAAAGTTAGAATTCAATTAATAGAAGATGAATTGTTAAGTTATAAGTTATTACTTATGGAATATAGGGATATATTTGCTTAATCTTACAAGGACCTTAAAAACATACCTCTCAAAGTAGTCCAACATCATATTCTACTTCTTTCTAATTCGATTCCCATAAAATAAAAAGAAAGAAGAATGAAATCCAATCTACAATGAACTATCAAAACTAAATTAAAAAAACTCATCTAAGTCGGATTTATGCAATCCATTGTTGTAGTAGAGAGAATTTAGCTCAAAAAAGTATTGAGCTTCTGACTGCCACTAATTACTCAATTAAGATCCAAAATAAAAAAAATCTCCAAAATTATAAAAGGCTTCTTCATAGGGCTATTATATCCAATATATAAGTCTTATTTCCTCAAATCACTCAAAATATAACAAAACACTCTAAAATCCTCATTCATCCATAGAGGAGGAATTTTTTTTAAACTTCAATAATCTATAATTTTAAATCCAACTATCCAAATTTACTCAAACTTTACATGAAATACTGATGTATTCTTAACAACTACCACAATAAATTTCAATTGTTGATTTGTTACCAATCTTTAGATATCACCAAAATTCTAATAGTAGCTTCAAACCCTTATTTATAAACACTTGTAAACTAAATTCTTTATATCTCACAAACTAAAAGTTCAAATGCTATGAAACTTTAATACATAGCTTTTTAACATAATAATATATCTTTTTAGAAATGTTTAGACAAAAATTCATCCAAAAGCTCAAGATATGGCAAAAACCATTACTATCCACAAAATGGTCTATTTACTATCTTGGAATTCAATCTACTATTTTTGACTCCTAATATCTTCTTTTTTAAAACTCTAAATACAGTAAGTTTTCCATATCAAATGTAGATCTTAAAATCGCCTCTCTAGGCCAATCTTTTGATCTCTAAAAGCTCTCATACAACTCTTTGTATCTTCAAAAGACTAACAATAGGTATGATTTGTATATCTTAACTTCAAGCCCCTATTCCTTCTCATAAAAACTCCAAATCTCTTGATTCTTATACCAAAATTATAATACAAAAAATAATTTTTTTTAATCCTAGTCTTTTGTTTTTGAATGCTTTCTTTGAAGTTACCAAAATCCTTTTTTTCCTTGCAAACAGCCTCTTCAAAGCCTATTGGGCATGACCATTGACCAATCAGAATGAAGAGCTTTACTTCTTTCCTTCATTCATCTATTCTTTGCTTTTATCCTTCCAAATAAGTCTCTTAGTAGTTTAATTCTTCATCTTTGGCCTCCAATCTCCTTTCAAGGCTTCATATTAAATATTTAGGTCTTATATAATTTAAACCCCATAACCAAATTAAGTAAAAAAAATCAAAATAAAGTTTTTTATACCAATTCCTTTAAATACTTTATTAACTATTCTAATACATATTAGAACTTATAAATATATTATATATTTTAACTAATTTTTATATATTATAAAGAATTATAGTATGATACCGCAGAGATTATGGATTGAATCTTACTAATGGTGTTAGTTAAGAAGAAGAATAGAAAACTTTGAGTATACATAGATTATAGAAAGTTTAACAAGTATACTAAAAAAGATCACTTTTCTTATCAAGGATATAAGAATATAGAATAAGAGACTTGAATTAAGACAAGGTTTCAAGAAAAAACCAATAAGAACCTAAATTAACCAAATGAGTACACAAACAATACCAAGAAAGGTAAGTTAGATATAGTGCAACATATTCTTGATTTTTTGCATATGTTGTCGAGACTAAAGAACTCTTTAGTCTCAATTCCTATATATATCCCTGTCTAGGATGCTTCTTGAGTAGCTTCCATCAAACTAAGAAGCTTTTCAAATAGCTTCTACCAACTAAGAAGCTTCTTGAGCTCCTTCTATCAACTTGAAAGCTTTTCAAGATCCTTCTACTAACTAGGAAGCTTCTTGAGCTACTTTCATCAACTAAGAAACTTTTCAATTGACTTTTATTTATTCAAAAATTTCTAAAATATTCTAAAAGGTTTTGTCAACTTTCAAAGTATATGTCCCTAACATCACCTCTTTTGCTATTGATGAGTTCTAAAAAGAGCTCAATCTTACTACATATGTAAAAAATCAAGAATATGTTGTATTAGTGAAGCTATATATTCTGTTCTTTGTTCTTAGATAATACGTTCTATTGGTCCTTGAAGAAATTGCCTATGGCCTTGAACTAATACCTCTATTGTTGAAATATCCTATTAAAAGGTCTGATCTTCATTGCAGCCTTCAAAACATCTTCCAAATAAGATCTTAGGATTAAAAAGATTCACTTTTTCAAGCTCAAGCAATATCATTAAAGCTCAAGTATTAGAATGAAGACTTACATGGTTGGATCTTGCTCCTAATGGCTCTAATTGAGGTCATACTTGGTATTGAAATGTATTGTCCTCACTTTGCTTAATTAAAGGCTGTAAAAATTGCACTAGTTTATTCAAAGCTTATGTGGCAAGTAAATCTTTTGAATCTTGTTCTTTCAATACTTACAGGTTTGATATGATAAATGACTTGTTTCAACTATTCTATTCTATCTTAGAACAAATGATTACATAATGATGAAGGCTTTAGTTGAATCCTCCCCCTCTTAAGAATATTTCTTGAATCTAATCTTCACCAAGAAATTATCATTGAACATGTTTGAATTTGTAGAGATAGAGTTATTGAAATTCTTGTACCTTTTGAAGTGCATCGGCAAAAATTTTGGCCGATTCTCATGTGCATTCATTGATATCATAATCTTATCAATAAACAAGATATTTCAATTTATCCCATCTTTTTCGTAAATCAAATATCTTTTTTATCTTGTATTCTTCATAGTCTTTGATTTTGATACTAGGTTGTAATTGTTGTATTCATTTTAGAATATATAATTCTTTATAATATTTTAAAAGAGAAACATGAAAAATTAGATGTATATTTATAAAAGATGGTATTTCCAAGCAATATGCCATTGGCTTAATTTACTTTTGAATAGAAAATAGTCCTAACCTCCAATAATCCAACTTATCATATGGTCGCTTAATCTTGATGTTCCATCAAAGAAGCCATACCTTATCTCCAATATAAAAAGCAATATGATTTTTGAATTTAATTATAGATACCTTGTAAGCATCTTAAGCTGCTTGCAATTGAAGCTTCAAGATTATTTGGTATTGTGATAGATGCTTTGTAAATACTTCAATTGCTGGATTGTTCTTTGGTGTATTCTATAGATCAAGCTTGGAGTAATATCTATAGTTAGATTAAAACGGTATTTGCTGAATTGAGGTATGAATAATATTATTATATGCAAATTTTGCTAATGGTAGATATGAAATCTAATCGCCTTGTTGATAGTTGATGTTACATTGTAAATACTGCTCTAAAATTTAATTAACTTTTTTTGTTTGGCTGTCAATCTAAAGATGGAAAGTTGAAGAAAGTTTAATACCTATCTTTAATATTTCAAAAAGACATGTCTAAAACTTAGATATGAACTAAGGTCCTTGATTGAATATGATATCATCCAATAGTCCATAGTATCAATAAATATTGTCAAAAAAGAGCCTTGCTATTTCTTCATTAGATACAATCTTTTTGCAAAAAATGAAATGAGCCATCTTTATGAATTGATCAACCACCACATAGATGCTATCTAATGAATTGGATGGCAATAGATCTATAATGAAATCCATCAAGATAGAAGACCACGATCATCTTGGAATAAGCAAGGATTGTAAAAGTCCATAAGAACGATGTCGAGGATTTTTGGACCTTAAATAGATATCATAAGAGAACACAAAGTTCTTCACTACCTTCCACATTTGAGGCCACCAAAAATCTTGAGAAATAAGTTCCAAAGTCTTATTAGAAGTGACCCGTAGTTAGAAAGTCATGGCAAGATTAAAAAATACGCAGTTGTTTAGGTCTTTTTGGAATATACAAATATTCTTTAAATAATCCTTATTGCTTCCTAAGTAAATAAGTAATAAAAAAGTTAAATCAAGATAATGACATGTTCCATCAACCTTGGTGATAATTAAGAATCCGAGCTGATATAAAATATTCTAAATTCTTGTAATTTGTATATATAGTCACAAGATGCATTACTCCTTTAAGAAAATGATACCATTCTTTAAAAGAATCTGCAATAGCAAAAAGTTCTTTATCATAGATTTTATAATTAATTTTGGTAGCAAAGAATTTTTAAAAATAAAATACAACAAGATAGAGTTTATTGTCTATACTTATTTGTGAAAGTACAGCCCTTAATGCAAAATCCAAAGCATCAATCTCTATATAGAATGCCTTTGCAAAGTCTGGAGGCACCAAGATTTGGACTGTAATAAACGTCATCTTGAGATCTTAGAATGCCTTTTCTATTTGAAGCTCCCATTTCAACTTGTTTTTGCATGTTTATCTAGTAAAAGGAGCAACAACTTGAGAGTAATTTTTGATGAAGATTCAATGGAAGTTAGCAAATTCAAGAAAATATTATACATCTTTTACAATCTTTGGAATGACCCATTGCATAATCGCCTCTACCTTCTTGGGATCCATTGTCAAATCCTCAGTAGATATAATATATTCTAAAAATTCTATCTTAAGTTGATGAAATATACATTTCTCTAATTTGGCATACAAACTTGTATCTTAGAGCTTTTGTAATACCAACTTGACATGTCTCTCATGTTCCTCCAGATTTTTTAAGAAAATCAAGATGTCATCAAGATAGATCATTATAAATTTATCTAGGTGCTCTCGAAAGATGTCATTTATTAAATGTTAAAAGATAGCAGGTACATTTATTAATTCAAAGGATATAATATTATATTCAAAATGTTCATATCTTATCCAAAATGCGGTCTTTTATTCATCTTTCTTTTTGATCTGTACCACGTTGTCATGTTGTATTTATATACAATGTGTAAAAATATTATATATTTTATATTTATTGTTATTACATGTATAAATGTTAGAGGCTATTATAAGGAGAAGATTCATTTTAGCCACTTAATTAGTGAATTAAGATGACTATTTGTTTTGTTCCTACCTTAATTATATCTTAGAATAGATTCTTTTGTTATTAGAGAAAAGATAAAGGTTGTTTTATCTTTCTTGTTGACTTTGAGGTAGCATGGATCTTATGAGAGATAAGAAAGAAGAGTATGGAATGAATAGGGCCTATCCAATAGGATTTTGGATGCCCATGTGGGCGTGGCATAGGTTGATGTGGAAGAAAAGAGGAGAAGACTCCTCTTGTTGAGAGGGTTTCAGTTTTTGAGCAGTGAACTTTAGAGAGCGATAGCTCCAAGGGTATAGAAGCGTTTGTAATGAAATTTGGAATTGGAGAAAGAAAGTTATGAGCTTTTGCATTTCCAATTTGGAGAAGGGAAGCAACCACAACAAAGGTTGAAGTGAAGAGGAGCTTTGCTACCTTTGTATTTTCTAGGAATTTTTAATGTCTATTTTATTTAGCCATAACTTTTAAATAGTAAGACATCTATTTGTGAAATTTTGATATGTTTTACAATAAATTATTAGCTTTCTATAGGCTATAAGCATGCTTGATTTGACCTTTGGATGAAGTTTTTGTAATTTATTTAATTTCAGCTTGTTGTATAACTTATGTTCCTCACATGCGGTTGTATTTTGAGGTGTACTTGAATATATACATACTTTACTTATACTTAATATATAAATATAGATACTTATATTTATATCAAATATTTATATAAGTATTTTATAAATATTATATATAATATTTATATAAATATTTATATAGATATTATACCACGGATTATATTTTATTTTTATATAAATATTATATCAACGATTATATTCTATTTTGTATAAATACTATATCAAGAATCAATACATATATGCAAGGAACCATTATTTTTTTTTACAAAAAATATAGATGCACTTGTTAGAGACTTTGAATGCCTGATGAAGTTCTTTGTAAGGTTTTCATCAATGTAATCCTTCAATGTCAAAAGATCATTTTAAAAAAGATTATTGTGAGTTAAAAATTCATTGCCTCACATTAGTATATTTAAAAAATTTAGAAAAAATTAAAAAAATTAAAAATTTAGAATTAAATAAATAAATTAGAGAGTAATAGGAATAATTAGTGAAGATAGTAGTAGGGAAGAAAAATAGGGATTTGGAATTAATTAGAAATAGAAGAAATTTATTTAAAATAGTAATTTTTTGGAGTTATTATTTTTGTATAGAAATGAGATAAAAAAGGGTCCTATATTAAGTCCTTCCAATCTTCCATAAGTATGAGTTTGGGACTTAAAAAAATAAATAAAAAAATGAATAAAAGATCCAACAGGTGTGCAACAATAGGTCCCGACAATTGTTGACCACAGTGCCAGTAGGGATTGCGTGTATTGCGAAATCCTTGACCAGTAAGAACTAGAGTGAGGTTGAAGACAGAACAGAGAGAAGGTTAGTATTACAAGAGAGAGAGATCAAGAGACAATGTGAGGAAGAGTGTATTTATGTTTATATGTATATAAGGAATAGAGAGAGAGTTTGAATGTGATTGAGTGAGTGAAAGTGGGATATCTAGAGAGTAGCAACAGGAGAGAGGTTGGTTGACTAGTTGGCTAGGTAAAAGCGAGGGAGCAAGAAGCAAAGAGTGGGTGCGGCGTTGTATATTTTTGTTGGCAAAGATTTTCCATTCTCTGAAAGTCGGTGCAAGATGGCATCCAAAGTGTAAGTAGGATGGCAGATCAGGCAATGGATGTAGATCCATATTTTGGCAAAGTACAGTTCTTCCTGATGGAGGCTCTCAAGAAGCGTGGCATCAACACAACGCTAGAATCACTCGTATTGAAACGAACCAATGCCATTGATAGATTGTGTTACAAGCAAGCCAAGTAAGTGAAGAGAGATAGGAGAGAGAGAGGACTAACTTGTCATCTAAATAATCAATTTGAGCTTGACGACTTGGGGATTTGGAGGTAAAAGATAATTGGTGATTGGTGATCACATCTTACATTGGAAAGAGGATCAATTTACATCCGCACCGCTAGAGTCACTACTGTGCATGTGATGCTGTGCGGCACAACATCTTAGTGATATTGATGGTCCAAAGATTTTATTGAGAAAGTTAGAATTAGAATTTTATTAAAGGACGCAAGGCAATATTGGATATCATTGCAACTTTTGGAAATGCGACCAAAGGAATATGCGAGGTAGCGGTTTTGGTAGGTTTGCAAACAAGGTATCATGTTGTTGGAAGCGGATCTAAAGGTGGCAAAATGCATGGGCTTATTTGAGGGTAAGGATAGAGAATTTCAGTGATAAAAAGCTAGGGGAGTATAACAGAATTGGGAACTGGAGCAATGGTGTCGTGGTAGAGAGAATTTGCCTCAAAAAAGCTTTGGACTTCTCGCTGTCACTAATTATTCAAGCAAGATCCAAATATAATAAAAACTCCCAAATTTATATAAAGTCTCCTTCATAGGACTATTACATCCAATACACAAGTCTTATTTCATCAAACCTCTAAAAACATAACAAAATACTCTAAACCCTCATTCCCTCGTAAGAAGGGAATTTTTTTCAAACTTCAACAATCCATAACTTTTAATCCAACTATCCAAATCTACTCCAAATTTATATAAAATACTGATGTATTCTTCACAACTATCACCATAAATTTCAACCATTGATTCAACACTCATCTTTAGATATCGCCAAAATCCTAACAATAGCTTTAAACCCTTGTTTACAAACACCTATGTGCTAAATTCTTCATATCTCACAATCTCAAAGTTCAAATGCCATGAAACTTTAATATATAGCTTTTTAGCTTAATAATACATGTTCTTTGAAAGTTTGAGACAAAAATTTGTCCAAAAACTCAAGATATGGCAAATCCCATCACTATCAATGAAACGGCCTACTTACTACCTTGGAATTCAATCTGCTGTCTTTGACTCCCAATACCTCCTTCTTCAGAACTCCAATTGTAATAATTCTTCTACATTAGGTGTAGATCTTGAAATCATCTCTCTAGCTACACCTTTCGATCTCCAAAAGCTCTTATACAATTCCTTCAATCTTTAAAAGAGTGACAATAGATACAATTTGTACACCCTAACTTCAAGTGCCTACTCCTCCCTCATTGAAACTCCAAATCCTTCGATTTTTATACCAAAATTGTAATCCAAAAAACAAGCTTTCTAATCCTAGTCTCTGATTTTCAAATGGCCTTCTTGAAGTTGCCGAAATCCTTGTTCTTGTTGCAGGCAGCCTCCTCAAAGTCTATTCGACATTACCATTGACCAATAGGAATAAAGAACTTCAACCCTTGTCTTCATTCATTCATTCTTTGTCTTCATCCTTCCAAATAAGCCTCTTAGTAGTTTAATTGTTCATCTTTAGGCCCCAACCTTCTTTCTAGGCTTCATACTAAATATTTAGGTTCTATATAATTTAAACCCCATAACCAAATTAAGTAAAAATCTAAAATAAAGTTTCTTATACTAACTCTCTTTAATTTACTTTACTAACCATTCTAACACATATCTAAACTTATAAACATCTTATGTATTTTGAGTGGATTTTACATATTGTAAGCAATCACAGTACTACAATGGCAGCAAAAAAATAAAATAAAATAAAAGTAATAAAACGTGGAATTCGCAGTGAGTAGAGTCATAAGAGGACAACGAGCAAGGTTACAGCAACAAGACTAGAGGACGAGGAGGATCAACATAGAAAATTTCTTAGAAATATCAGCAGAAGAAATTTTATCTTCACCATTATGTACAAAGTTCCTTGTCAACATTAGTGACATAAGTGCCGGTGTAGAGCTGGTTGGAATGAAAAAGAAGTTGTGCTGAAATCTATGCCAAATTATCAAAGATTAAACATAATATTATAGGCAACAGTCATTGTATATACAAGATAGAATTATAAGAAGCCAGCATGTCGTAGCTAATTTAAGAAGTTGATTTTGAATCCAAAAAGGGTTACAATTTGTTATAGGAATCAGGAAGCATGAGTACAAGTGGTTTGTTGTTAGAAAAAGAGCTGGAATAATTGAAGAGCTAGTTGATGAATGAGATTAAAGCATATCAATCCAATGAGATAAAAAGTGAATGGATCATTTGCTGAATTGTAGTTGAAGATGTATCACAATTGATGGGAATCAGATCAAAAATGGGGAGATATGGAATAAATATTGAATGATGATATTATATACAATTGATCACTCCGAAAGCCACTTGAGATTTGAATGCTAGTGTCGGAGGTCATATACAATGGAAGAGACTTGCATATAGGCCACATCAACGGCAGTACAACTTATTATTGTTTTATTGTCTTTATGTGAGCTTTGCTCCAGTATAAAGAAAAGGGTCGCGTTTTACTATTTTTGAAGTATGAAGGCAAGCCAAGTTTTGTATGGATTATAATAAATTACCAAGCTTGTACTAATCCATCACTTTATAAGATGCCATTATTTGGTCAAGTTTTGTAAGACTTTTAAATTCAAAGTAGATTCTTGTTTGAAGCTAAAAAAAATAAATTACATATCTTATATATCAATCAATTAGATATTCGATGTACCAATATTATATAATTCTATTAAATTATAGGTGGAATAATTAAATTAAATTATAGAGGTAAAAATTAGATTCACCTATTGAATTACAAACATAATTGAAGATAGCAGGATTTAGCTTACATAAATGGTGCGTTTGCTAGGAGCTTATTTTGAGGTTGATGCTTAGGATTAGTAGCTTGTATTTAATTTTATATGAAGTTGTGTGAAAATACTTTGTATGTTATCTTTAAGTTAATTAGAGGAGAAAAGAGAACCATGGAATAGAGCTAGTAGAGGAGTGAAGCATTAGTTGAGGCCTTGTTGGAACGAGCGGTGTCAGATAGAGAGAATTTGCCTTGGGAAAACGCCGGGTTCCTAGCTGCAACTAGAACTAGCAGGGAACATGAGAGGAAGCCGTGCAAGTATGTTCTATACTTGCACAATATTTCTTCAAGCTTTCAAGTTATACTTGTATTATACTTGTACAAATCTTGTATAAATATAAAGTATTAATACTTGTATAATACTTGTATAATACTTGTACAAATACTTATACAAATATTATGTATAATACTTATAGAATACTTATAGAATACTTGTATAAATACTTGATATAATATTTGTATAATCCTTGGTATAATACTTGTACAAATACTTATACAAATATTATGTATAATACTTATATAATATTTGTATAAATACTTGATATAAATATAAGTATATGTACTTGTATAAAAGATATAAATAAAGTGTGTATGTATTCAAGTATACCTCAAAATACAACCGCATATGAGGAATACAAGTTATACAACAAGCTGAAACTAAATAAATCACTAAAAATTCAACCAAAGTTCAAATCAAGCATACTTATGGCCTATGGAAAGCCAATAATCCATTGTAAAACATATCAAAATTTAACAAATAGATGACTTACCATTTAAAAGTTATGGCTAAAAGAAGTAGGCGCTAAAATTTCCAAACAAATGCAAAGGCAGCTAAGCTCTTCTTCACTTCAGCCTTTGTTGTGATCACTTCCCTTCTCCAAATTGGACATGCAATAGCTTTTTAGAAAGCTCACTCCATCATCTAACTTGTTCTAAAATTTGCATGCATGCCTCTCAAACTCCAGATTTTTTAGCTAGTTGATTCTACTCTTCAAACCCTAGCAACAATTTGCCCTCTTTGACACTTCACGGCTCATAAAACTTTCATCAAAGCTCCAAATATATTGATTTTTGTTTTTTTAGAAAGCTTACATAAGCTACTATAAGCACCTAAAATATCAAAAGGATTGAAGAGACTGTCCGACTTGGATGGTTGAACAAAGTCTCTGCCCCTCTACATCGGGTGGCAGCAAATCCTTTCCCACTCTCAAGCTTACAACTTTTGCTCTCCAACTCCAAATGCTACAAGAGATGTCTTGATAGAAAGCTAGCATAATTTTCCACACTCTCTATAAATTTCACTTAGAAAGAATTGAATTCAGACTTGCAGTAGCAGCTCGAAGTTTCTGCCCCTCTTCATCGGGTGGCAGCAAACTCTACTCTACTAAAACAAGCATAATTGTTTGCTTACAACTCCAAAACAAGCAAGTGAGTAGGTTCTAGAATCCTCACAACTTGAAGAACACACCTACCAATTTTCATTACAAACGCTTTTATATCCACGGAGCTATCTCTCTCCAAAGTTCACTATTCAAAACTCTCCTTTCGTCTCGGTCTAGCAAGAGGAGTATATCTCCCTTTCTTTCCATATTAGACTATGAGACACTCACATGGGCAGCCAAATCCTATTGGATGGGCCTTATTCACCCCATGCTCTTCTTTCTTATCCCTCACAAGATCCATTCTATCTCAAAAGTCAACAAGAAAGGTAAAACAACCTTTACTTTTCTTCTAATTACAAAAGAATCTATTCTAGGATATAAATAAGATAGGAATAAAACAAATAGCCATCTTAATTCACTAACTAAGTGGCTATAATAAATCCTCTTCTTATAATATCTTCTAAAATAACCTCTAGCACTCACACATATATTAACAATAGATACAAGATTTTTAATATTTTTATACACTGCACGTAAATGCAGTATGATAGCGAGAGAAGGTAAGTTACTAAAATTTGATTTGGACAATTAGATAGATTCTTTCACCACCTTGAATTACCTTGATCTATGCATTAATAGGGGGTTCGAATAAAAAGCTTGTATAGACATTGAGAGTGAAATATTAATGTGCAGGGACATGGAGATTGCATAGAGGTACGTATTTCTATCCAATTGGTTGAACGAATGAAAGGAACGATTTTGTAACGTACTTCTTGTTATTACTCACATAGTAGATAATTCCCTAGTTGGTTGCTAATTTGGAATGGTAGGGTGATTCCTTAGAATCTCTTTAGACATTTAACAAAGGTGAGTCCTACGTGAAGCTTGTTTAGTATGGCAGTAGAATGAAGAAGGCACAGAGGTGATATTTTAGCCTAAATTAGACACTATCTTTTGTCGTTTATTCTTCTTGTTGGAGAGATTGTAAATCAAACTAAGCTTGTAGGTTTTTGTTAAGTAATCTCTTTAATTTTTTATTTAAAAAAGTAAAAATTAGAATTGGAGGGAAGGATGGATTGCAATATGTGGAGAATGGTGTGAGACTCGTTAGAAGCGATTAAATGAATATTCAAATTCAATCAAAGAAATCAAAGTTGATCTTAGCTGGAAACAACATCGAGAACTGGGGCTTAAAAAAAAATTTGGAAAAATAAGGTGAAATCAGAAGAACTTTAAAGGAACTCAACAAGACACTAAAAAAAAAAGACCACGTAGAATTCCAAGAGGTGATTACTACAACAACAGTTGAATTTGAAGTGGTGATTGAAGTGAATAATGAATGACAAGGAGGTGAAGAACCACCATTGAAAAGATCTAGTAGAGCACTACAATTAGATTTTTTTTTGACCTTTGAGATAGTGGATAATGAACAAACTTTAAAAAAATCAATTGATACAAAACCTAGGATAGAGACAGTTCTTTAAGAAATGGCTCAAAGACCACTAA
This sequence comes from Physcomitrellopsis africana, assembly GCA_036785485.1. Taxonomy (NCBI): domain Eukaryota; kingdom Viridiplantae; phylum Streptophyta; class Bryopsida; order Funariales; family Funariaceae; genus Physcomitrellopsis; species Physcomitrellopsis africana. The sequence continues at coordinate 129,001 of JAWRVF010000709.1, read as the reverse complement.
TTGATCCATTGATAATGCTATGAGACATATCCATTATGGTATTGAAAGACTTAGGTGCAACAAGCATTCATACACATCTACCAAAGTTTTATGGCACAAAAGACAAAGATCCATACTTGCTTATGGAATAGTATATCAAAATTTTAATCACTTCATTAATTACCAATTCAAGTTATTATTTAGTCTCGTTTTCTATTACGTTACATGGAAAGATATACGAATGGTATCATAATCACTTCAAGGGACATTTTGTAGAATGGCCACAACTACAAGAGGAGTTTTTAAATCATTTTTGACTAAAGATAGGACAAAATACAGCACTAAGGGTGATATCAACAGTGAAGCAAAGGCAAGAAGAAGATGTCTCTTCTTATGTACGAAGATTTGAGTTGGTTTATACTTGATTTGTAGCAAATATGGTCAATAATGACATCTTGAAACAATTCTTTATTCAAGGATTTTTTCAAGGATTTACAATTAAAAGTTTATTGGAACAAAATTCTAAGACTTTAGAGGAAGTTGAAAGAGCAGCAATGGAAGTAGATGCCATAGAAAAAAATTATGAGTAGATATGGAGGAAAGAAGATAAAGCAATTCCATAATTTATTCCTATCAAGCCACATATGTTGGAATTAGAAGGGATTCAATAGGATTCTAATTCCAACCTTTCAATAGCCATATCAAGCCAATCATCAATGCCGCTAGCAATATGAGAACCAACACCTCTATGAGAACCAACCAATATGCCTTACTTGCTCTAAACTTAGGGCAGAAGGTGGAAGATATGGAGAAGAGAATACGGGCAAACTAGGAAGGGTTTCAAGAAGCCATTTTGAAGCAAATATAGACTTTGACTGAACAAATGGCATGTGTGGTAAGGAACTAAGATCCTAATCTACCACCACCTTGGATAGAATTTGCAAGCCACACTTTAAGAATATGATATATAAATTGCAAGCAGAATGGCCATTCTTCTCAGTTTTGCAGAGCTGAACCGCCATTGATTGTTTGTAGGTAGGATTATCAGAATTTTCAAGAATCTTATAGGTATGGCATACAATTGAATGCAAATTTTAGACATGGTGGTTATTAAAGTGGGCTATAAGAATTTGGAGGAAATAGACCACGGAAGGAATACCATCAATTTTGTGGAAAGTGGCATTGGTTGGACAGTATTGGTTGAAGGGCCAATAGTTTGGATGTAATAATTCCAAGGAGAACTATACTTCAAATGAATATAGGAATCCGGACAAACACATCAACCACCTACAGGGTTGTAGATTCAAGGGAGATATATATCTTTAAATCGGAGGAGACAAGTGGAGCAAGGGCAAGGTAGTAGAATGTGAGCCATCAAAATAGCTCAGTTCTTTATTTTTATTCCAAAATCAATCAAAAATCAATAGTTATGATAAATTTAGACTAATTAGTATTTATTGGTGGCTAAAATCCTTGTTAAATGGATTATTCTTGTCAAATAGATGTTCTTACTATTCTAAAAAAATAAGCTCAATATATTAGTAGAAAATTGGATAAAAAATTATCTAAATTTAATAATAGGATGACCATCTAGAGCTAAAATCAATTATACTAGCTTAATCTATTATTAAGAAATAATAGAATTCCAAAATTTAGAATTCTATGAATTTTGATAATTTTTAAGAATTATCAGCTTCTAAATGTTATGAGTCAAAATTGTTTAGCAATTGGTGATTTTAATCACGATATTAAAATGCATCTAGTTGTAGAAAATACTATGAGTTTATTTAGATTATTATTATTCATCTAAGTTTAGATTAGAAGGTAATAGTAAAATTTTCTTGAAATATTTTAATAAAATTATAATAGTCAAAAATTAGAATTAGTAAGTTGATTAGAACTATACTTTTGAAACTTAGATTTGGACATATGAGTAGTCAATCTTAGGATAAAATTGTGTTTTAAACACATTGGTGGTAATAGTTTTACTAAAAAGATAGTCTACTCTTAGTTACAGTCGTATCCAACCTTAAAATCAGGCTTAAACTTAGAGTCATTTTAGGCCCTTGATTTTGATTAGGGGTTTGTAGTTTAAGGGTGGGGATGTAGCTACCACCCCTAGGCTGCCTTGTTCTTAGTTAAAAAAGACTTTGGTGGCCATTTTTTCTCTCTCTCATCTTTTGGTGGCGAAATCCTTGCAAAACTTTTCCTTGAAGTGTAGATTCTTCCTTCCTAAGTTGGCTGTGTTTTATTTATACATAACTTTTAGTAAGAGTAGAATTATGACTTGAATTTTTAGAAGGTGATAGGATTTTTTTGTTTGCTTTCTAATGACATATTGCACGGGCCATTTGGATCAAAGACAAAGTAGTGGCAGCCGTTTTAGTGAGAAGGGGTCTGCTGCCCCTTTGATTTGGAGTTGTGACTTCAAAAAACAAGATCTAGAGTGTTAAGAAGAGTTTGAAGGTAAAATTTTTTAGAGAAGAAGTGCTCTAAAGTCTAGTTTTTGAGAAGATAAGATTTATTCACATGAAATCAAGAGCAAAAGGCGGTGGTGGCCATTTTAGTGAGAGGGTGTCTGCTGCCCCTTTGATTTGTAGTTGTGATTTTGGAGGATAAGATTTGGAGTGTTAAGAAACATTTGAAGGTAAAATTTGTTGGAAAAGAAGCACTCTAAAGTTTGATTTGTGAGAACCTAAAGCTTATTCATGGAAAACTAAAGGCAAGACAACAATAGCCATTTTAGTGAAGGGGGGTCTGCTATTGGACAAATTTAAAGCACCATGTTTGAGGAGTGACATCTTCCAAACCACAGCAAGTTTGGAGCTAAATTTTTAGGTGATAATAGATCTTAAAGTTACCTTTCTAGGAGGTCTAAGCATCCTTGAATCCAATCAAGGACAAGACAACATCAACTATTTTAGTAAAGGGGGGTTGATTCCTAGGATCGAAAAAATCACTCGCTTAGATTTTCATTTTTTTTACAATTGTTTGTAATTTTCTTCTAGCATCTTATTGAATAATCTTAATACTTGTTATTAAATATTTCTTGAGATAATTTTTTTTTATTATCCTATCCCTTTATTTTTTACTTTTACTTGAAAGTTTTCTATTATAATTTTTTTCTTCCCTGTTTCACTTTTATTACCTATTAAATTTATATTTTTAACTTTTATTTTTCTATATTTTTACTTTTATATTCATCTTTTATCTTTTATCTTTTATCTTTTTATTTGTGATTTTTACTTTAATCTTTTATATTTTATTTTTTATTATTTATTTTTTATCTTTTATCTTTTTACTTGTGATTATTATTTTAATCTTTTTATTTTATTTTTTACTATTTATTTCTTATTTTGATCTTGGTTCTTTTATTTTTTTTATCCATCTATGATATTAATAGTATATTATCTGGAAGACACTTAGATGATAGACTACAAATGCTAACAATAAAAAAAAATCCATAAAAAATCTTTAAAAACTAATCTTTTCTAATTTACTCAAATAAAAACATAAAAAATCTAGTGGTGAGTTTTTTTGGCTCACATAGAGTAATAGAATTGAATTAGAAACCAGGTCTTTTAAATATATAAGATATTTGAGTAGCACAAGAAACAAGACTATAGAGCTATGTTCCATTTCAACCATCAACAGTGGTCATTGGGGAGGAATTTCCAACTACAAATCTAATTACTCATAAGATGAGGAAGGAAGGACAAGGGATAAATCCTCAAGTCTTATCACTAGCAGTGATGATCTATACAAAAGCAATTTTTTCAACCTTCTATTTTATAGTCAAAGAGGAGCTTGTCTGAAGATCCTCCACGTTTTTCAAAAATTAAACAAAGTGATCAAAGAAGTTGCCAAGAAGGTTATAGAAATGGAAGGTAAGCCATTGCATTGAGAACCAATTGATACAGAGATGCTTTTAAAAAGAGGGAGAGAAAGCAAAGAAGATATGAAAAAAGATGAATGGGAAGGACCAAGTGTATCTTTGGAAGAGTTTAGATCACTAGAACATAATCAAATAGGATTAAAGATGATGATATATGACTTGTGGAAGGCTTTGAAAAAATATAAGGTGGACTTTACAATCACATAGTATTTTAGAAGTATCTCTAATAGTACAAAAATCATTCAAAGAGGAATTATCTCTGATAAAAAAGAAGAAAAGAATGACGAAGAAGACTGTGGCACAGGTACAATTTACCGAAAGGTTATTGGATGTGAAGGCAGTAGAGATAGAAGTAATGATTGCCAATAAGATCATATCCAATGCATTAGTGGATGGAGGGAGTGGTTTAAATATCATGCCCCTACAAACAATAGAAAAGCTTGGATTGAATTTGACTGGGTCTTTCTATCAAGGACTTGAACAAGAAAAAGATATATAATCTAATAAAAATTGTATCAAAGTAAAGTCACAAAATAAGAATTAGAAAGGAAAAGTGCAATGGCTATTGTCAAAGACTAGAAATATGAAGACTCTTCAAACTAGATTAAGATCAAGAAAGGAGTTGACAAGAGTGAAGAGGGCTTTACTCTTGTCTCTATAAATACTATCTAACTAAGACCTATGTGGCGGTATTCTATAAGACCTCATACACGTGTCTAATTTGCAAGACACATGTAAAACTTACACAACAAGTTTTCCACATGTGCGCCTTGTACTTGGCTTATTCCGCAAGCTACCAACATGTGTGATACATGGCTAACTTGTTACACAAGCTACCAACATGTGCGCCATGTGGCTAGCTTGTTGACCAAATTTCTAATCTACCAATCACCTATAAATATGTATAAAAGTGATTCTACATCTATATAGCTTCTAGGAAGCTTTTCTATCAGATATTATCAAATCAACTTATTTTATCTACTTCTATTGGTCTATATTATTTACATAATTTACTAGAATAAATCTTATATCTGTGACATTATCCCCCCTTCTAGAAACAAGTTCTACGAGGAGCAGTGATTATATGTTGAAGAAGTCCAGGATATGTTGAATTGTGTTTGCCACATACTCTAATCTTTGTTTCCTTCAAAAGTAGTTGATAGGTCCTTTCAACCATCAATAATGTCCCATACCAGGACAATAGGACCACCCTGTTATTTGATCATTGTTGAGGCCTTCATAACTTTCTTCAAAGAAAACATTAGGAACACCATGGGGAGAAGTTTCTACCTCTCAAAGTATCACCAAACATTGGGAGTCTCCTTCAAGGTCGTGATACAAAATATATTGTATTTTGCCATCAATCCAAGGAAGGACATATCATTCTTGAGGGTCTCCATCTCTATTCCATTATCTTAAAGATTGTGATAGTCATAATGTCTCGTTCGGTGTCGGATAGAGAAAACTCGCCTTGAGAAATGCTAGGTTCCTAGCTACTACTAGAACTAGCAGGGAACATAAGAGGAAGCCGTGCAAGTATCTTCTATACTTGCACTATATTTGTTCAAGCTTTCAAATTATACTTATATTATACTTGTACAAGACTTGTACAAATATAAAGTATAAATCCTTGAACAATACTTATATAAATACTTATATATATACTTATATATATACTTATATAAAATAGTGTATAATCCTTGGTATAATACTTGTACAAATACTTATACAAATATTATGTATAATACTTATAAAATACTTATATAAATACTTGATATAAATACAAGTATATACACTTATATAAAAGGTATAAGCAAAGTGTGTATGTATTTAAGTATATCTCAAAATACAACTGCATATGAGGAATACAAGTTATACAACAAGCTAAAATTAAAATAATCACTAAAAATCCATCCAAAGTTCAAATCAAGCGTGCTTATAGCCTAAGAAAAGCCATTGATCCATTGTAAAATATATCAAAATTTTACAAATAGATGACTTACCATTTAAAAGTTATAACTAAAAGAAATAGGCACCAAAATTTCCCAACAAATGCAAAGGCAGCTAAGCTCTTCTTCACTTCAGCTTTTGTTATGATTACTTCCCTTCTCCAAATTAGACATGCAATAGCTTTTTAGAAAGCTCACTCCATCATCTAACTTGTTCTAAAATTTCGCATGCATGCCTCTCAAACTCCAGATTTTCTAGCTAGTTGATTCTACTCTTCAAACCCTAGCAACAATTTGCCCTCTTTGACACTTCACGGCTCATAAAACTTTCATCAAAGCTCCAAATGTATTGATTTTTGTTTTTGTGGAAAGCTTACACAAGCTAATATAAGCATCTAAATTATCAAAAAGATTGAATAGACTGTCCGACTTGGGTGGTTGAACAAAGTCTCTGCCCCTCTTCGTCAGGTGGCAGCAAACCCTTTCCCACTCTCAAGCTCACAACTTTTGCTCTCCAACTTCAAATGCTACAAGAGATGTCTTGATAGAAAGCTAGCACAATTTCCTACACTTTCAATAAGTTTTACTAAGGAAGACTCGAAATCAAACTTGCAGTGGCAGATCAAAGTTTCTGCCGTCACTTTTTAATAGCAGCAGACCTCACTCTACTAAAACAAGCATAATTTTTTGTTCACAACTCCAATATAAGAAAGTAGGTAGGTTCTAGAATCCTCACAACTTGAAGAATACACCTACCAATTTTTATCACAAACGCTTCTATCTCTTTGGAGCTATCTTTCTCCAAAGTCCACCACTCAAAATTATCCAAACCCTAGGTCTAGCAAGAGGAGTATATCTCCCTTTCCTTCCATATTAGACTATGACACGCCCAAATGGGCAGCCAAATCCTATTGGTCAGGCCCTATTCACCCCATGTTCTTCTTCTTTTATCCCTCATAAGGTCCATTCTACCTCAAAAGTCAACAAGAAAGGTAAAACAATCTTCACCTTTCTTCTAATTACAAAAGAGTCTATTCTAGGATATAAATAAGGTAGGAACAAAATAAATAGCCATCTTAATTCACTAACTAAGTGGCTATAATAAATCCTTTTCTTATAATATCTTCTAAAATAACATCTAGCACTCACACATGTATTAACAATAGATATAAGATATTTAATATTTTTATACACTGCACAAAAATGCAATATGACACCGATAAATCAACAAATAATGGATGTTGAGCTGAATTCGCTAGTTGTTGATCCTCCATCTCTTTAGCATTAACAAATCTAAGAAAATGAAAAATAATGATACAAGGTAGGATGAAACCTCTATATAACCTGCTTTTTATATACCTTTAATATAACCTTTCTGTATAACCTACTTTTTATATAACTTTAATATTGCGACGAAGTAACCATACCTTTTCTCCCACATTGAATTGTGGTTGTTCCTTACGATACGCATATGCATTTATTTTTTATCGTTCTTGAGCTTCTTTTAATTGTACCTTTATTATTGCATATAGCTCTGACAAATGATTTGTCAAATCTTCTGCTGCTAGATTATCAACTTTTGAAAAGTCAAAAGCATCAAGTCGTGGGTGATAACTATAATTGGCAAAGAAAGGTGTTTGTTGCATAGAAAAATATATCGTATTATTATAAACAAATTTTGCCAATGGCAAAACAGCTGTCCAATCATCTTATTGGTAGTTGATGGTACACCTTAAGTACTGCTCCAAGACTTGGTTCATACGCTTTATTTGTCCATCAGTTTGAGGATGAAAAACTGAAGATAATTTTATGTCCATTTTTAAGATCTTAAAAAGGATTCTCCAAAATCTTGATACAAATTGAGTTCTCCTATCCGATATAATATCCTTAGATAACCTATGATAGTGATAGATATTATCAATGAAAAGCTAAGCTGTTTCTTCACTTGTAATAGATTTTGTGTATGGCACAAAATGTGCCATCTTGGTGAACCGATCTACTATCACAAATATAAAGTCATAAGATCTTGAGCTTGGAAGATCTGTGATGAAATTTATAGAAACAAAAGACCATGGTTGTTCTGGAATAGGTAATGGCTGAAAAAGCCTAAAAGGTTGATGACGAGGAGTTTTTGATCTTGAGCAGATATCACATGATTGTACAAAGTCTTTGACTGCCTTCCACATTTAAGGCCACCAAAAATCTCTTGATATAAGTTCCAAAGTCTTGTTGTATCCAAAATATCCTACTGTTGGAAAATCATGAAGTGCTTGAAAAACACGTAAACGTGCTTCTCCTTCTGGAATATATAGGCATCCTTCGAAATATAGTAGATTGTTCTTAAACTCGAATTTAGAAGAATCATGAGATTTGGAAGAATTATTCTTGATATCATGAAGAAGAGGGTCTGAGGACATATTTGATTGAATTTACTTGAGAAAAGTTGAATCAACAGTCAATGTTGATTTCATTGCTCAAAGATGAAACTGCTCTGGTTTCAAAAGGGCCATTCTTTGTTGCTCAAAAGCTGCATCTCCTTCTTTTGGTGCAAAATAAGAATGTTGTCGTATTGTAATTGCTTACAGTATGTAAAATCCATTCAAAATGCATAATATGTTTATAGATTTAGATGTGTATTCAAATGATTAGTAAAATAAATTAAAAGGGTTTGATATAAGAAAATTTATTTTAGAATTTTACTTAGTTTGGTTATGGCTTTTAAATTATATAGAGCCTAAATATTTAGTATAAAGCCTTGAGATGCAATTGGGATCCAAAGAAGAAGAATTAAAATACTAAGAGGCCTATTTGGAAGGATAAAGACAAAATGAGGATGAATGAAGATAAGGGATAAAGTTCTTCATTCCTATTGGTCAATGGTCATGCCCAATAGGCTTTGAGGAGGTTGCCCGCAATAAGAATAAGGGTTTTGGCAACTTCAAGGAGGCCATTAGAAAATCAAAGACTAGGATTAGAAAGCTTGTTTTTTGAACTACAATTTTGGTGTAAAAATTGAGGGATTTGGAGTTTTTATGAGGGAGGAGTAGGTGCTTGATTTTAGGGTGTACAAATTGTACCTACTATCACTCTTTTGAAGATTGAAGGAGTTGTATGAGAGCTTTTAGAGATTAGGAGGTGCAGCTAGAGAGATGATTTCAAGCTCTATACCTAACATGGAAGAATTTATACAATAGAAGTTCTAAAAAAGGAGATATTGGGAGTCAAAGACAGCAAATTGAATTCCAAGGTAGTAAGTAGGCCATTTTATTGATAGTAATGGGTTTTGCCATATCTTAAGTTTTTAGTCGAATTTTAATCTAATAATTTTTAAAAAAGTGAATCTTTGTACTAACAAGCTTTCCATCAAAGTTTCATAGCATTTGGACATTGGAATTATCAGATATAAAGGATTTAGTACACTAGTATTTGTAAATAAGGGTTTAAAGCTACTGTTAGGATTTTTATAATATCTAAAGATCGATAAAGAATTGACAATTGAAATTTATTATGCTAGTTGTTAAAAGCACATCAGTACTTCATGTGAAATTTTAGTAGATTTGAACGGTTAGATTAAGAGTTATAGTTAAATGAAGTTTGAAAAAATTCCCCTCCTCCGACTGAATGAGGGTTTAGAGTATTTTGATATAGTTGAGTGTTTTTGTGAAATAAGGCTTATGTATTAGATGTAATAGATCTAAAAGAAAAACCTTTATAAAATTTTGAGGATTTTCTTATTTTGGATCTTGATTGAGTATTTAATTGAAGCTAGAAGCCCAAAGCTTTCTTGAGGTAGATTCTCCATATCAAGACAATATTCTTATGTTGTATCAAATGAAGGAGATTTGGTTTTTGATCAAAAAAGAACAAAATCTATGAAGATATAATATGTATTCCGTGTATCACTACTTGAGTTATACAAGATAGTAGATATACAAGGAAGAAGACAAATGCCACCGCCTCCTATAGAAATGGATAACAATAAAAAATTTGAAATAGAAGAGATTTTTGATTCAAGGCAACTCCAAAATCGACTAAAATATCTTGTGCATTGGCACGAGTATAATATTAGTGAACGCACATGGAAGCCATTCAAGAATCTAACAAATGTATCAGCAAAAGTCAATGTGTTTCATCGACGACATCCATCAAAATTAAGATAAAGAGTTAAGAAAATCTTTGTTATAAAGCAAAGCACATTCTATAGAGGTTTCATTCTATCTTATATTATTGTTTATTATTTCTTTGAATTTGTTCATGCTAAAGAGGTAGAGGATCAACAACGAGCAAATTCAGCTCAAGAACCATCATTTGTTGACTTACCAAACAAGATATTATGACTATCACAACCTTCAAGATGATGGAATAGAGATGAAGACCCTCAAGATTGACATGTTCTTTGTTGGATTGATGGTAAAATACAATATATTTGGTATTACGACCTTGGAGAGTCTCTTGATATTTAGTGATACTTTTAGAGGTAAGAACTACTCTTGATGGTGTTTCAAATATTTTCTTTGAAGGAAATTATGAAGGCCTCAACAATGATCAAATAATAGGATAGTCTTCTTGCCATTGATAATATTCCATGGCTGAAAGAACCTATCAACTACCTTTGAAGGGAACAAAGATCAGAGTATGTGGTAAGTATAATTTGACGTATCTTGGACTTTCTCAACATGTAATCACCGCTACTCATGGAAATCATCTCTAAAAGAGGAGATAATATCATGGACATAAGATTTACTTCAATAATTATCTAGTTAATATAGATTGATAGAGACAAGTGAAATAAATTAATATCTTATAGAGAAGCTTCTTAGAAGCTTCATAGACTTGAAATCATTTTTATACATGTGTATAGGTGATTGGTAGGTTAGAAACTTGGCCAACAAGCTAGCCACATATCATACATATTGGTAGCTTGTGGAATAAGCTAGCTATGTGTTGCACATATTGGCAGCTTGTAGAACAAGCTAAGTACGTGGCGTATATGTAAGAAACTTATCTCGCAAGTTTGACACATGTCTTGTAAACTAGACACGTATAAGAGGTCCTATAGAATATAGCCACGTAGCTCTTAGATAGATAGTATATATAGAGACAAGAATAAAGCCTTCTTTACTTTTATCAACTCCTTTCTTGTTTCTAATCTAATTCAAGAGTCTCATGTATTTTCTTGTCTTTAGCAATAGTCATTTCAATTTCTTCTTGAATATACATACTTCTTTATTTCTATCTTATTATTTTCCTTTGACATAGTTTTTATTAACTTATGCATCTATTTTAGTTTATATCCTTGATAATTTTATAGTATCAATTATAAGCAACTCTTAAGTGAGGCCATCTTGTAACTTAGTTGAGGGGTGAATTTTACCCTCACAGTCTACATTCAACATATCCTTTGATTATGCATTTTAAATGGATTGTAGATTTGGTTATTATGTCAATAGAACTATGATAAATGAAATATTCAATTTTGGCTTGTAAAAATTTATCAAACTAAGTAGAAGGCAGGATATTAAAAATAAAGTTTATAGAAGAAATTTGTAGATTTTTGCTTGAAGATGTTATTTGTTACTATAGATGTGTGGAAAAGAGCACTCCAAATTATAAAGAATTGGATGTCTATGAGGCTCGTGAATTCTTTAAGAAATGTGGAACTAAATTACCATTGATTTATAATGTACTGAGAAATGCAAAGAGTGAATGTAGACATCCAACAATTATAAAAGCTTTAATTAAAGCTTATAATGGAAGAGTGAAGGAATGGCCTTGACTTCTATCTTATACATTATGGGCTAATTGAACAACACATAGTTTAGTGACATGGTGTATGCGAGTGGAACTTATGACAGGTTAAAAACCTATTATGCCAATTGAAGAACATATGCCAATTTGGGAAGATGGATTAACAAAGAAAGAATTATTGAGTATATTATCTTGGAAAGAAGGATGAACAAAGAAAGAATCATTGGCTATTAGAATTTTACAACTCAATCAAAGATCAGAAGATGTCAAGTTAGCATTTAAAAAATTATAAAAAACAAGGCTAAGGAACAAAGCTTGATTTGATAAATAATATCAATTAAGGCCTAGAGCAATTGAAGAAGGTGATTGGATACTTATTTATGATAGCAATTTAGATAACTAGCACAATACTTTGCGGAAGTTTTTAAAATATTGGTTTGGACTGTATATAGTGGTAATAATTTATGACAATGTCACATATTCATTGAAGGAGTTGGATAGTACAAGGTTGAAAATACCTATTGCTTGGAAGCAAGTGAAGATTTTTAAAAGACAAGATGAAAAAATCAATGTGGAAGATCATATTGAAGATAGCAATGATTTTGAAGAAGATAATTGTATTCAAATAGATGGTGAAAATAATGATGAAGAACTTGATACAAAAAATAAAGAGATGGTGTGATGCCAACTATGATATATGGTTCATTTGGCACATATCAAAAGATATGCACATTCAAAGAGGATAGATGTCATGTTACAATACATTTATGAGATAAAAATATAAATAAGAATGATTTTTTTATTTGATATTCAATTATCTTAATTCAATAAGAATTCAAGATACTTAAAAAAGATTTTATGAAAGCCTCTTAGATTATTTTCTTGTCTTAATAGCTAATAGATAAAATTTAGTTATTAATTTTTTCTTCTAGGTTATAGAAATTCTTTTATTTTTTTTAAAAAGCCATAAAATAATAAAAATAGAATAGAAGAGATAAATAATTGATATAATTGATACTAAGATTAAGTTGTAGATAGGATCAAAGTTTAAAATCCTTAGAATAGATTAGATTGATATCACAGATTGACCATTTATGGGACAGGGTCAAAATCAGACCTCTAGCCACCAAAATAGTTACTAAGGATAAAATATTAGATCATTCAAAGATTAAAAATTATAATTTTAGAGCTAGCTTTAAGTTTGTTTCAAAGACATAAGACTTATTTTGGTAGGCTTTAAGAAGACTTAGCAATCATTATTCAAAGTTAGAGTTTATGTTGGTGATTTGGATTTTATATAATAAAATTAGGGCTAGAACTTTCCATTAGTATGTACAATTGGTATAACATCTATAATTGAAAATTTCAAAATATATGATTGATTAGATAAGCTAAGATTGTATAAAATTTTTGTAATATTTTAATAGAGCATTTGAGAGATATTTGATCTTTAGTGCAAGGAGATATCAAAAGTTGGCAATTTAGGATTGTTTAGAGTTTTTGCAATATCTAGAGATCTATTAATCAAAATAAGGTAAAATTTGGCATAGTATTAAAAGACTTGCAGTTTAAGCTATATATCAATTTTGAACTAAAGTTAATAGTTGGAAAAGGAGAAATTGCTATTGGAACATCAGCATTAACTTTTAAGTTAGCGGCCGAGTGATATTAATGCGGGTTTTGAATGTTTTTTCACAATTTGTAAGTTGGATTAAATTGAAATTTTTTGAACATGTAGAAGATTTGTAATGACTATTGTATGCTAAATTTTGCATCAAGTAGATGGTCAGATTAAGAATTACAACTTATTGAAGCTCATTGACTAGGATTAGGGCTTGCAAAGAAAAATTGAAATTGCCTAATTGTGAAAGTAATAAGATAATTGGAATTTGTGTATGGTTGAAGTTATTAAAAAGAATATTTTAGAACACTTTGTATTAGATTTAAGTATTTTTGAATTAAAATTTGAATTATATTCTTTTTATATGGGTGAAACCTATAAGGATTTTTTACATACTTGTAAATCACAACTTCACCCTCCATAGTTAGGTGCTTGGTGTATTTTCAAATAAGATAATATGTAAAACAACACCAAAGATCTTCCAAATCCTTTTTAGCTCTAATACAAGACTCACCTTAAAAAAACCATCTAACAATAAGCAAATCTATGTGGCCTAACCTCTTCAAATTATCATTATTAATAAAAGTAATATCATAAAGAATCTTTCCAAAGTAATTGTGAATTATAAAAAGAAAAAGTTATCTAAGATGTAGAGTTAAAAACCTCTACAAGTGGTAATGGGTTGCATTGTTAGGTACAAATCCATTATCCACGAGAATGTATGAAAAAAGAAGTATCTTTCAAATATCTAATAAGTACCCTAAACGTGGTACATTATATTGCTTCAATAAACTACACATAGATGTAAGGATCTTTTCTAATAAAAATGGACTACAAAGCAAATTTAATACCAAAGCCATGCAATCAAATGATGTTTCAACCAACATAGTTAAAATTGTTGCAATAAGCATCATAAGAATAATTTCCTTTCTTCCATCATCCGTTGCCGTATTACGTTGTCGGGTAGAGAGAATTCGCCTTGGGAAAACGCCGGGTTCTTAGCTGCTACTAGAACTTGCAGGGAACATGAGAGGAAGCCGTGCGAGTATGTTCTATACTTGCACAATATTTCTTCAAGCTTTCAAGTTATACTTGTATTATACTTGTACAAGTCTTGTACAAATATAAAGTATAAATACTTGAATAATACTTATACAAATACTTGTATAAATACTTGTATAAATCCTTGGTATAACACTTGTACAAATACTTGTATAAATCCTTGGTATAATACTTGTACAAATACTTATATAAATATTATATATAATACTTGTAGAATACTTATAGAATACTTGTATAAATACAATTATATATACTTGTATAAAAAGTATAAGCAAAGTATGTATGTATTCAAGTATACCTCAAAATACAACCGCATATGAGGAATACAAGTTATACAACAAACTGAAACTAAATAAATCACTAAAAATTCATCCAAAGGTCGAATCAAGCGTGCTTACAGCCTATGGAAAGCCAATAATCCATTGTAAAACATATCAAAATTTCACAAATAGATGACTTACCATTTAAAAGTTATGGCTAAAAGAAGTAGGCGCTAAAATTTCCAAGCAAATGCAAAGGCAGCAAAGCTCCTCTTCACTTCAGCCTTTGTTGTGATCACTTCCCTTCTCCAAATTGGACATGCAATAGCTTTTTAGAAAGCTCACTCCATCACCTAGCTTGCTCTAAAATTTCGCATGCATGCCTCTCAAACTCCAGATTTTGTAGCTAGTCGATTCTACTCTTCAAACCCTAGCAACAATTTTCCCTCTTTCACACTTCACGGCTCATAAAACTTTCATCAAAGCTCCAAATATATTGATTTTTGTTTTTGTGGAAAGCTTACACAAGCTACTACAAGCACCTAAAATATCAAAAGGATTGAATAGACTGTCCGACTTAGGTGGTTGAACAAAGTCTCTGCCCCTCTTCATCAGGTGGCAGCAAACCCTTTCCCACTCTCAAGCTCACAACTTTTGCTCTCCAACTCCAAATGCTACAAGAGATGTCTTGATAGATAGCTAGCACAATCTTCCACACTCTCTATAAATTTCACTAAGAAAGAGTTGAAATCAAACTTGCAGTGGCAGCTCGAAGTTTCTGCCCCTCTTCGTCGGGTGGCAGCAAACCTCACTCTACTAAAACAAGCATAACCTTTTGTTCACAACTCCAATACAAGCAAGTGAGTAGGTTCTAGAATCCTCACAACTCGAAGAACACACCCACCAATTTTCACTACAAAAACTTCTATCTCCTCGGAGCTATCTCTCTCCAAAGTTCACCACTCAAAAACTGCCTCTCTTATCTCGGTCTAACAAGAGGAGTATATCTCCCTTTCTTTCTATATTAGACTATGAGACGCCCACATGGGCAGCCAAATCCTATTGGATGGGCCTTATTCACCCCATGCTCTTCTTTCTTACCCTTCATAAGGTCCATTCTACCTCAAAAGTCAACAAGAAAGGTAAAACAACCTTTACCTTTCTTCTAATTACAAAAGAGTCTATTCTAGGATATAAATAAGGTAGGAACAAAACAAATAGCCATCTTAATTCACTAACTAAGTGGCTATAATAAATCCTCTCCTTATAATATCTTCTAAAATAACCTCTAGCACTCACACATATATTAACAATAGATACAAGATTTTTCATATTTTTATACACTGCACGTAAATGCAGTATGACAACGTGTTGTCTTGTTTGGGAATGCACAAGGCACTTGGCTGTAGAAGGTAAAGTTATGTTTACAAATAATCAAGAAATCCTTATAGGTTTTATCCATATATAAGAAATATAATTTGAACTTCAATTCAAAAGTGTATAAAAACACTCCTCTTAATAACATCAACCATACATACACCCCAATTTCCTTGTTTCTTTTATAATTAAGCAAATTTTTATTTTTATTGGTAAATCCTAATCCTAATTAGTAAGCTTTGGCAAGCTATAACTTTTAATCCAATCATCCACTTAGAATGAAATTTTGCATACAAATGTTGGTATAAGCCTTCTTCATGCTCAAAAAAATTCAGCTCAACTCAATTTACAGATTACAAGAAAATGTCCAAAAAGCACATTGATGATATTCGGCTGCTAACTTGAAGATTGATGCAAAAACTCTAGTGGTGATTTCTCCTTCTTCCATTATTAATTTCAGCTCAAATTATAAGTCTTCTATTACCATACCAAAATTTACATTGATCCAACTAGTGGATCTTTAGTTATCACAAAAATCCTATCCAACCCTAAATTGCCAACTTCTGACAACCCTTTGCATCAAAGCTCAAATGTCTCCTGATTGCATCGCTAGATTAATACAAATTTTTGTATATACTTAGTACATCCAACAATCCAGACAATATCAAATTTTGAATTGTAGATGCAATACAGATTGCATGAATCAGTCAACAATGCAAGCCATCATTGTCTTATATAAATCCAAAACACCAATACAAACCCTAACTTTGAACAATAATTGCTAAGTCCTCCAAAATCCTATGGTCACAAGCTAAATGCCCTTGGAATCCACTTCAAGTTGGCTATCCAATCGTAGTTGCTGATCTTCAAATGTCCCAAACTCCTGCCTTCGGTGGTTGTTTATATGGCTAAAGGTCTGAATTTGACCCTGTCTCATATCCGGTGTCATACTGCATTTATGTGCAGTGTATAAAAATATTAAATATCTTGTATCTATTGTTAATACATGTGTGAGTGCTAGATGTTATTTTAGAAGATATTATAAGAAGAGGATTTATTATAGCCACTTAGTTAGTGAATTAAGATGGCTATTTATTTTGTTCCTACCTTATTTATATCCTAGAATAGACTCTTTTGTAATTAGAAGAAAGGTGAAGATTGTTTTACCTTTCTTGTTGACTTTTGAGGTAGAATGGACCTTATGAGGGATAAAAGAAGAAGAACATGGGGTGAATAGGGCCTGACCAATAGGATTTGGCTGCCCATTTGGGTATGTCATAGTCTAATATGGAAGGAAAGGGAGATATACTCCTCTTGCTAGACCTAGGGTTTGGATAATTTTGAGTGGTGGACTTTGGAGAAAGATAGCTCCAAAGAGATAGAAGCGTTTGTGATAAAAATTGGTAGGTGTATTCTTCAAGTTGTGAGGATTCTAGAACCTACCTACTTTCTTATATTGGAGTTGTGAACAAAAAATTATGCTTGTTTTAGTAGAGTGAGGTCTGCTGCTATTAAAAAGTGACGGCAGAAACTTTGATCTGCCACTGCAAGTTTGATTTCGAGTCTTCCTTAGTAAAACTTATTGAAAGTGTAGGAAATTGTGCTAGCTTTCTATCAAGACATCTCTTGTAGCATTTGAAGTTGGAGAGCAAAAGTTGTGAGCTTGAGAGTGGGAAAGGGTTTGCTGCCACCTGACGAAGAGGGGCAGAGACTTTGTTCAACCACCCAAGTCGGACAGTCTATTCAATCTTTTTGAGAATTTAGATGCTTATATTAGCTTGTGTAAGCTTTCCACAAAAACAAAAATCAATACGTTTGGAGCTTTGATGAAAGTTTTATGAGCCGTGAAGTGTCAAAGAGGGCAAATTGTTGCTAGGGTTTGAAGAGTAGAATCAACTAGCTAGAAAATCTGGAGTTTGAGAGGCATGCATGCGAAATTTTAGAATAAGTTAGATGATGGAGTGAGCTTTCTAAAAAGCTATTGCATGTCCAATTTGGAGAAGGGAAGTAATCACAACAAAAGCTGAAGTGAAGAAGAGCTTAGCTGCCTTTGCATTTGTTGGGAAATTTTGGTGCCTATTTCTTTTAGTTATAACTTTTAAATGGTAAGTCATCTATTTGTAAAATTTTGATATATTTTACAATGGATCAATGGCTTTTCTTAGGCTATAAGCACGCTTGATTTGAACTTTGGATGGATTTTTAGTGATTATTTTAATTTTAGCTTGTTGTATAACTTGTATTCCTCATATGCAGTTGTATTTTGAGATATACTTAAATACATACACACTTTGCTTATACCTTTTATATAAGTGTATATACTTGTATTTATATCAAGTATTTATATAAGTATTTTATAAGTATTATACATAATATTTGGATAAGTATATACACTTATATAACTAGTAGCAGCTAGGAACCCGGCGTTTTCTCAAGGTGAATTCTCTCTATCCGACACTGGTCACCTCCCAAGTATTGATTTAACTTATATTAAGGATTTTTAAACTTAATCCTATCCTCAACTCAACCTTGGTATCTATCATACTAACATTTTACTTCTCTTATCCTATTTTCATTAACTTATGGCTTTTTTAAAAGCCATGAACTAGTTTCTACAACCTCGAAGAAAATTATAATAATTAATTTTTATCTTTTAGCCATTAGAGCAAGAATTAATCTTAGAGGCTTCTATGAATCTTTTCTTAAGTACCTTAAGTTTCTAATAAATCAAGATAATTAAGTATTAAATAGAATTTATCCTTATTCATACTTTTCACTATATAAACGTGTTAAAACACAACATCCACCCCCTCTGAACCTGTGCATCCTCCGATATGTGGCAATGAAACATATGTCATAATTGACATCATACCATCTCTTTATTTTTCACACCAAGTTCTTCTTCATCATGTTCATCATCCATTTCCATATAATTATCTTCTTCAAAGTCATTGATGTCTTCAACATGATCCTCCACATTTATTTCTCCATCTCGTCTTTTAAAAACCTTAACTCTCTTTTTAGCAATAGGTATCTTCAATCTTATACCATCCAATTCTTTTAATGAATATGTGGCATTATCATGAACTGTTATTACTACATACGGCCCAAACTAATGTTTTGAAAACTTTCTTAAGATACTATGCTGGTTATCTAAAATGTTGTCATAAACAAGTACCCAATCACCTTCTTCAATTGCTTTAGGCCTCAACTGATGTTGTTTATCAAATCGAGCCTTGTTCCTTAGCCTTGCCCTTTGTAATCTTTTCAATGTCAATTCCACATCTTACGGTCTTTGTTCAAGTTGCCGAATTCTAATAGCCAATAATTCTTCTCTTCTTAATCTCTCTTGCCAAGGTAGCATATTCCAAGTTGGTACATATTTTTCAATTGGCATAATAGATTTTTGACATGTCAACAGTTCTACTGGCATATATCCTGTCACCGAACTATGTATTGTTCGATCAACCCATAATGCATAAGGTAGAAGTCGAGGCGATTCTCTCACTCTTCCATTACAAACTTTAATCAAGGCTTTTATAATTGGTGGGTGTCCACGTTCACTCTTTGCATTCCCTTCTAGATTATAAGCCGTAGTCAATGATAATTTGACTCCACATCTTTTAAAGAATTCACCAGCTTCATGTGCATTTAATTCTCCACGATCTGTAGTGATCTTTCTTATACATCCATAGCAACAAATAACATCCTCAAGCAAAAATCTACAAATCCCTTCTATAAACTTCATCCTTAAAGCTCTGCCTTCTACTTGATTTGATAAATCTTCACAAGCCAAAACTATATACTTCATTTGTCATAATCTCATCGACATAATAATCAAATCCACAATCCATTTAAAATAAATGGCCAAAGAATATGTTGGATGTAAACCATCTCAATATCATATATTTGAATACATTTGACAAGTTATACAAGATTCTACAAATAAAGTTACATCTTGATACATATTCTTCTACCAATACCGTTCCTTCAATTTAGCAAAAGTAGCCCAAATTCCTCTATGCCCTGCCTATAAACTATCATAAAATTTCTTGAGTAGTTTATGTTGACTTTCTTTAGTATCTACTACTCGTCATGGCATTCCAATATTTTTTTTCGGCCTCTTCCATAGAAATCCTCCTTATTATACGAACTTGTATGCTTTTTTTTTATTTGTCTAAATTTTTCAACCAACCAATTAGCATGCTTCGTTAATATGCTCAAATAATGTCCAATATCCAATAAATCCCATTCATAATTTTCTTCCTAAAATGGCTTATTTTCCTTGTTCAATTGTGAAACTGAATAAAATTTTGTATCCACATCTTCAATATCTTCTATCATCTCATCTTCTCCATCATATCTTGCTCGAGACAACATATCTGCTATGGAATTGTTCTTTTCTGCAACATGCTTAAACTCCAGATTTAATGACTTGATATAAGCAATCCATCTCAACATTCCAATGTCTGGGATTGTACAATTAGTAATCATTCCAAGCAAAGGCAAACAATCTGTTTCAACCACCACTGTTGCTCCAATCAAATAGTCTTTTTTAGCTTTCATAGCTGAAACAACTTCCCATAATTCTCTTTTCACCTGAGAATATGCACGTTGGCGTGTATTCAAAATCTTAGTTCCAAATCGAACTACAAATCTATGCTCATTTGAATCATCTTGATCCACAATCCATCCAATGGCAATTGGATTAATATCCACTGTAAGAATCTCTAGTCTATTGCACTTATAATCAATTTTTTTCAATACTGGAGGTGATATTAATAATTTCTTTAATATTTGCATTACTTTGATATACTTTTCTTCCCATTTAAAATGATAAGCTTTGCATAATAACTCATACAATGGATTCGTTATATAGGTATATTGAGGAATCCAAATACGATAAAACACACATGCACCCAAAAATCTATGCACCTCTGTTAAAGAACTACAATCTTTTTTTATTCTTCCAATTGCATCAACTTTGGTTGGATTTGGTTTTCTTCCATAAAATCCACATAAATGTCCAACAATTATAACTTCTTCTACTCCAAATATAGATTTTATACCCGATAATGTAAGATGAAC
The DNA here is from genome assembly GCA_036785485.1 of Physcomitrellopsis africana. Lineage (NCBI taxonomy): Eukaryota > Viridiplantae > Streptophyta > Bryopsida > Funariales > Funariaceae > Physcomitrellopsis > Physcomitrellopsis africana. Next base: position 108,022 of record JAWRVF010000709.1, on the reverse strand, counting down.
TCCCTCAAGCCGGGTCAATATCCTTTCACAATCTTGTATATGATCAACAACATACTTGCGACACCCCCTCTTATCTAAAGTTTCATCCTTATCATCTTTTTTGCACCCTTTTATGGAAACATCATATAGAAAAGACATAGTCTTCTCAAGAATAAAATCCCTCAACACCTTATTCATCCCGTTCATCATATACACAACTGAATTAATAGCACTTTGAAGAAGAGTACACATTTTAACCAATCCAAGTGGTGTTCTCATCGTTGTCATGCCTCTACTCTCTTTTGTAAGTTGAAATTGGTCATAGCTTGAATACAAGTCACCTATTGAATAGATTGCCCTTCCTGCAAATACTTCAACAAATTCATCTACTATTGGTCTAATTCTTGCATTCATGATAGTCACTACATTTACTGGCTACATATCTTGAATAAATCGTAATAATCCATTTTTCTTAGGCACTGTAAACCATCGGCTAGAATATGGTGCAAAAGAAGGCTCCAAAATCTTCATCTTCATCTTTTTTTTTAATAATTCCACCAAACTTGGTAAATGCACCCTTGGCATTGGTATTCGCCTCAAATTTCAAGGTATATGTGGTATACTGAAAATAACCATTAGAATTACGATATTTGGATCCACACACCTAGTTTTATGAGACTCAAAGGCAAATGATTTACTTCATTTTGCTAACATTTCTTTGAAGCACGCAATTTCCTCTAACAACAAAGAACCATCAGAATCAATCTTCAATTCTTCAAAAGTCTCTTCAGTAAACTTATATCCTATATTCCTCGGATCCCTTAAACTCTTTTTCCTTGATGCTTCTTCTGTCTGTTCTTTACAGTCTTTTGACAAAGGTCCAGCAAGGGATTTCACCTTCTTATCTATTGTCTTATATTTTGTTTCAATCATAACCTCTGGTGTTTGAAAAGATTCAATCATATCATAAACTTCTTTTGAATGAATCTGTATAATTTTATCATTGTCACCTAATCCAATAGATATAATCAATTCCAAAAGCTCTTCTAATCCGTTTTTTCCATAGATATCAATAATCTTTTCATCATCTTCAAATATTTTTAACCCATATAATTCTTTTTCAATAGCACATAATCTTTTTCTTTCATTTCTTTTTATATCTTCAATCTTTTTATATATAATATGCCTATTCTCAAGAATGCCAATAAATCCTATATCAAAGGTACATATATCTTGCAAGAGTACTTTCCCTTCTGTACCTCCATAATCCCGCTTTATAGTGGTATTTCTCAAAAATCCATAAATTCTTCAATAATTCTTGGCAATGGTTTCTCTCTCAATCTGCCTCAATTGCATTCATGATTTGGAAGAACAGTCAAAAATTGTACTGCCCTTCTCCCATCTTCACTACAAATCTGTGCATAAGCCGATCCATCATCAAGTACTTTTATTTCCATTCGAGTTGCAATAATATATGGTTGTCCCAATATAAGAGGATAAGTTGTTGCATCTTGAACAAAAAAATTTTGTTCCATTGCAATATTACCAATCCAAATCTTCACATCTAAGCAAGCATTATATAATTCACCTTGTGTATTATTAGCTCCTATATTATCCATCCATGTTCCATATCAATTGGCTACTTTTGTTTCATGTAAAGATCCTTAGACATAAGATTTATTTTTGAACTGTGGTCAACCAAGGCAACAATTGGCTCATCCATATCTCCAATCTTTACTAATGCTTCTGTAGTTGCTCTAGCCCAATACTTTTGAGTATAATGACTCAAAATTTCTTTCTTTTTATCATTTGGATCATCCAAGCATACATTTTGATTGTAATTCCTTCCTCTAATTGTTGATTGTTTGCAATAATTACCAATTTCATCTTCTTCATTTTCACATATATGAGCATCAATAGCATGATTTGATCCAGTTTCACCTATTAATTGCCTTTTTTGCTTAATATTGTCAATAATGATATTATGAAATTCTTTCTTTGCAATATCCAATATTTCCTTCAATGTGAATTCAACTTTAGCATTGAGGACACGTTCTTCAAGCACCCCCTTTAAATCTATTATTGCTTCAATATCAGAGAGAAGTTTGTAAGCCGTTGACTTATCTTTTTCTCCTAAGTCTTTTGATTTTTCTTTTGAAGATATTGAAGCATCTTTTATTGATAATTCTTGTGATGTCATCTCATGAGTCTTATTTCCCCGAGTTTGTCTTTTTAAAGAATTCCCTTCTCTTGTGTCATTAAAATCTTGTCTTCTCTTTTCTTCTATCAAGGCTTTATGTTGATTTTTAGCAATATAGGCATATATTGATAAAGCTTCTACAGGATCCTCCCAACCCGTAGTTCCATGAATTATTGCAGCAGTCCTCAATAAAGCTTCTCATGGCAACTTCTTCTTATGCATTGTGAAAATGGCAGAAGACCAAATCCCACTTGGTTCAATATTTCCAATAAATTCTTATTTGGCATTGTCATCCACCCTAGTACCATAACTTGCAATTTCCATTACTGCAATCCTATTTGCTGCCATATAATCCTTAATCAATGCTTTCATACTTCCCTTACCAAAGTTGGTTTGGAAAATATCACCAGTATCCTTGAATACCACCTTTCCATCTTTCCAAAAAATAATGCCTTGTTGAACCATTTTATTGAACTCACCACAATCCTTTCAAGAATGATAATCATCATCACATCAAATGCATCTTTGCACATACTCTTGCTTAAAAGTAGATTTTGAATTCATTACAGAAGTTTTTTCTTCAAGCCTTGCAAATTTAATTTGAAGATCCTGCATCCCACATTTAAGTTCTTCAATCCCCATATCTTCTTTTTTTGACGTAGTTGTTGAAGGTTGAACAATAGGTACTGTTAACAGTAAAGTGGGCACTTGAATTTTAGGTACCTGCAGCATTATTTGGATATCAGCGCTGTCTTTCTTCTTTTCTTTTTTTGCTAGCAATCCTATTGCATCGTTGACTTTCTTCTAGTTTGTTATCAATCCTTCATCATCTTCTTTATCTTCAAGAGAAATCTCCAACCTTTCTTAGAATTCTCCATTTGCTGATTGAAGAAATAACTCAACCTTGTTTGGTTCCAAGGTTATCTTTTCTACTTTCAATAATCAAGAATATTGTCTCTCAAACTCCCTTAATAATTCAGTAGCTTGTAATTTCTTGTTAAGGCACTCAATCCATTCCAAAAATGATTTCTTAATGACTCGATCAGAGTCTTTTAAGAAATGCTCATCTCTCAATGCATGAGAGAATCCCTCCCAAGAGCTTCTAAATCGCTCTGTAACTGATTTCACATATTTTTTTTATCTCCGATATCATAGTAAGTTCAAATAATAAAATCATGTCTCTTTTTGAGACTCGATTCAATTCCATTTCTTGCATATAACACCTCAAATACTTAGATTTGTCCTTCCCATCAAACTGATCAATCTTGTTAACCACTACTTGGAGTGCTTTGATTGCCAAAGCCTCCTTATGATCCTTGCCTTGTTGTTGTTGCATAATTAATATAAAGGCTTGAAACATATTTGCAATGTTCAGATCTAGATACATACCTTGTCCACCAGAAGAAGCTCCACTAGAAGATGCACTTAATGCTCCATCCAAAGCTCCATCAATAACTCCAAAATCCACCTTCTTGCTTTCTTGCGCCATTAATTTCAAAAATTAAAAACAAAAGCCAATACCTTCCACCTCAAACTTTCACATCGAGTTCACCACTTAAGTTGTATTACATGTTGTCTTGTTCGGGAATGCACAAGGCACTTGGCTGTAGAAGGTAAAGTTATGTTTGCAAATAATCAAGAAATCCTTATAGGTTTCATCCATGTATGAGGAATATAATTTGAACTTCAATTCAAAAGTATTTAAAAACACTCCTCTTAATAACATCAACCATACATACACCCCAATTTCTTTGTTTCTTTTATAATTAAGCAAATTTTTATTTTTATTGGTAAATCCTAATTCTAATTAGTAAGCTTTGGCAAGCTATAACTTTTAATCTGACCATCCACTTAGTATGAAATTTTGCATACAAATGTTGGTATAAGCCTTCTATATGCTCAAAAAAATTCAGCTCAACCTAACTTACAGATTGTAAGAAAATGCCCAAAAAGCGCATTAATGACACTCGGCTGTCAACTTGAAGATTGATGCAAAAACTCCAATGGTGATTTCTCCTTCTTCCATCATTAATTTCAGCTCAAACTATAAGTCTTCTATCACCATACCAAAATTTGCATTGATCCAACTAGTGGATCTTTAGTTATCACAAAAATCCTATCCAACCCTAAATTGCCAACTTCTGACAACCCTTTGCATCAAAGCTCAAATATCTCCTGATTGCATCGCTAAATTAATACAAATTTTTGTATACACATAGTACATTCAACAATCCAGACAATATCAAATTTTGAATTGAAGATGCTATACAGATTGCACGAATCGGTCAACAATGCAAGCCATCATTGTCCTATATAAAATCCAAAACACCAATACAAACCCTGACTTTGAACATTAATTGCTAACTCCTTCAAAATCCTATGGTCACAAGCTAAATGCCCTTAGAATCCACTTCAAGCTAGCTATCCAATCCTAATCGCCGATCTTCAAATGTCCCAAACTCCTGCCTTTGGTGGTTGTTTACATGGCTAAAGGTCTGAATTCGACCATGTCTCATATCTGGTCATCCCATGGATATTGATTTAACTTATTTTAAGGATTTTTAAACTTAATCCTATCCTCAACTCAACCTTGGTATCTACCATACTAACATTTTACTTCTCTTATCCTATTTTCATTAACTTATGGCTTTTTTAAAAACAATGAACCAGTTTCTACAACCTAGAAGAAAATTTTAATAACTAACTTTTATCTTTTAGCTATTAGAGTAAGAATTAATCTAAGAGGCTTCTATGAATCTTTTCTTAAGTACCTTAAGTTTGTAATAAATCAAGATAATTAAGTATTAAGTAGAATTTATCCTTATTCATATTTTTCACTATATAAACGTGTTATATATTTCAATAAGCACTATTTTGGTTAACTATATAACTAATATATAACGTGTTATATATAGTTATATATAACTAATATATTAACGTGTATATAATTATATATAATATATTATATATAATTATATAATTAATATATAATTAATATATTAACGTTAATATATTAACATATTATATATAGGTGGTCAATAAGTATTATTTTAATATATTAGTTATATATATCTATATATAATAGTTTGATGTTATTAACCAATTATATATAACAAGAAGATATAGTGCTTATTAATCAACTAATATATTAAAATTAATTATACTAATCATAATATATTGAAGTATTATATGGAAAAAAATTAGACTAAAGCTAATACAAAAAATCAATTACAATTGCTACTTAGTAGAGCCTATAGCACACTCTATGCCTCCTATCAAAGTGTCAATAGTAAATAGATAAGGCTATAGGTTTACAAAAATAAAACTTAAATTTTAAATAAGTTATTTATTAATTATAATTGGCTATGTACCAAAGACCATCATAATTCATACAAGTAATTCGCAAGTAGAATTTCTACTAATGCAACCAAAAACAAATACATTGTTGTCATTAACCAATTTCACCGCTCTTAGTAGTATGTTTTAATATTTTTAAGCAGGCCTAGCTACCATATTAAAGATATAAGCTATGGCTGTAGCTAAAGATGCATCCAATTTTGGCTTAAACTCCAACCTTTTAAATGCACCTTCATCAAATATTATAATGGCATCTTCAATAAGTTTGGCCCATAATTTAGCCAATTCTTCTTCAATGGAAGGATAAATGATTGATTAAGTTCTATTTAAAGATGGAAAAAATACCTTGCCTTCTAATATCTTCTTTGTCAAATGAAAAATCCTTGATAGTTTAAAATTTGGATGTAGAATCTCAATACTAGAGAAAATAAATAAGTATAACATTTTGTGAGTCAAAGTATATGTGATATCTTTAGTAGTCACACATCTATTTTGTGTTGAGACTAGAATAGAGGATCCAATAGAAGAATTAATATCCACTAGTCTAAAAGATAGTGGCCACTATGGTTGATCAATTTGATTTCATAATGCAAAATGTTAGATATGCCGCATGTCTAATAGTATATTTGGCATAGATGCATTGACAAATGTTATAGACTATATAATTATTACCACTACTATCTTTTTAAAAGTACCAAATAAATATGTGTCCAAATTGTCAGATCCTAAGCCTTAGAGAGATAACTAAGAATTTGATATTTGACCAAATAAAGTCACATACATGTTTTTTGAACTCAACAATCTTAACTTCCAAGGCTTTCTTTTTCTTTGATGGAGATTGCTACTTTAGATGCAAAATAAAGTAGTGGTCATCATTATAGTTAGGCTTGTTATAATAAGAGCACTTTAATTGTTTCTTCTTTGATTTTTTTGCAATCTTAATAACCTTTGTCTTTGGCTTAGGTTTCTTTGTGCTTTAATTCTTCTTTCTATTTTTAGAGAAATTTAGATCTTTCTTTATACATCCAAATTTATTATAATTTTAATAATGTAAGGTCTTTTCAAGGTAATTTTTTACCAAGCTACCAATAGCAACAACTAATTTTTTTGGCTAGGCTACATCAATCATTTGCAAGACCATATTAATGGCATTGTGTTGACAAAGTATTCCATTGTACTTTTCAATCTCAACATATGCTTGAGCTAATATTGCCTTGCTATCATAATTATGAGTGATCCTTGGAATAGTCAAATCTAAGAGTCATTTGTGAATTTTAGATAAAAATATCTTGATAAGCTAGCTCTTAGCAAAAATATCCTAAGCCTCTACTACAAATTGTGTTAATCTTGTATATATAATACATAATATGTCATCGTTCTCATGGAAAAAATTTTAAATATGCTATCGTATTATAATACAACTATAGGATGAAAGAACAAGACAAGATATATATATATATATATATATATATAATAGAAAAGCTTAATTGAAGACTAAATTATAAAATTATTTTGAAAATATAAATAAATTAAAAATTAAAAAATTAAAATTAAAGAAGTAATAAAATTATTTAATATTAATATTATCTTTTTATAAAAAAAGCTTCTATTTACTTTGTAGGGCCATAAACAAAATAAAATAAAATAGATTAATAAAAATATTACTATAGGCATCTTAAGATTAAAACAAAAGATAGATTTTAATAAAAATTATCTAAGTAAATCCTGGATTAATATCCAAAGAGAGCCGATTGTGAACCACAATTGAAACCAAACCCTAAGGTACAAAATCGTTGTTGTGGTAGAAAGAATTTGCCTCAAGAAAGCATTGAGCTTCTTGCTACTACTAATTACTCAATCAAGATTCAAAATAATAAAATCTCCAAATTTATATAAAAGTCTTCTTTATAGGGCTATTATATCTAAGATAAAAAAAAATTTAGTATTTTATATGAAGTACTTGCATATTTTTAATAGCTACCACAACAAAGTCTTCTTTATAGAGCTATTACATTTAGATATTGCCAAAATTCTAATAGTAGCTTCAAACCCTTATTTATAAATATCTGTATACTAAATTCTTTATATCTCATAAATTAAGTTTTTAAATACTATAAAACTTTGATATATAGCTTTTTAACATAATTATTCATCTTCTTAGAAAATTTTAGACAAAAATTCATTTGGAAGCTTAAGATATGATAGAAACTATCACTATCAACAAAATAGTCTACTATCTGCCTTAGAATTCAATCTGTTATTTTTGACTTATAATATCTCTTTTTTTAAAACTCTAAATATAGCAAATTTTCTACATCAAATGTAGATCTTGAAGTCACCTTTCTAGCCGCACCTTTTGATCTTCAAAAGCTCTCATATAATTCTTTGTATTTTCAAAAGATTAACAATAGGTATGATTTTTATATCTTAATTTCAAGCGCCTACTTCTTCCTCATAAAAATTCCAAATCTCTTGATTCTTATACCAAAATTATAATACAAAAAATAAATTTTTTAATCCTAGTCTTTGATTTTTGAATGCTCTCTTTGAAATTGCCAAAACCCTTGTTCTTCTCGTAGATAGCCTCTTCAAAGCCTATTAGGCATGACCATTGACCAATAGAAATGAAGAGCTTCACTCCTTTCCTTCATTCATCTATTCTTTGCCTTCATCCTTCCAAATAAGTCTCTTAGTAGTTTAATTCTTTATCTTTGGCCTCCAATCTCCTCTCAAGGCTTCATATTAAGCATTTAGGTCTTATATAATTTAAACTCCATATCCAAACTAAGTAAAAAAAAACCAAAATAAAATTTCTTATATCAACTCCTTTAAATAGTTTACTAATTTATTTATATGTGAATTTGTAATCATACTTATATTAAATGTTTATTATAAATTTGAACTTAATCTAATAGTTAGATCAAAGGTCATTGAAGTTTAAGTGAGTTATAATCTTAGAAATTGGATTTTGAAGGTCAATTAGGATTTTTGTGATTTTGAATAATTTATTAGTTAGATTGGAATGATTTTTTTTTTTTTTTTTTTTTTTTTGAGCTAGTAATTAAATTAATTTTTAATATTTTTATAAAATTTTAGAATATATTAATGGTACAAAAAGAAATATTGATGTTGGAAGATTGACATTAAGGTTGGAGAAGGATGGCGACTAACACCCAAGAGGATTAATTTTTTTTTTTTTCAATCAGCAAATTTTATTTTCTTCAAATTATATATGCTTATTTTTAACTAATATGTCAAGAAGTGTAAAAATTTTAAATAAAATTTCAATAATTAATATAATAATTATTGAGATTTTAAATCTACTATAAGATTTTATTAGAATTTTATTAAATTTTTATTAAGATATTATTAGGATTTCATTAAGATTTGACTTAGGATTTGTTTTAGGATTTAATTTAGGATTTGACTAAGATTTGACTTAGGATTTGACTTATAATTGTATTAAGATTTGATTAAGATTTGATTAAGATTTTATTAAGATTTTATTATGATTTTATTATGATTTATTTAGGATTTATTTAGGATTTGATTAAAATTTAATTAAAATTTATTTGAAATAATATTAGGAATATTAGGTTCTTGATTAATTATAATATATAAATGTACCTTCTACAACCAAGTGTTTGGTGCATTTTCAAATAAGACGACATGTAATATAATAGAATTATATATAATCTTGCTTAAATCTTCTATACTTTGCTTCTAAATGGACAATAAAAAATCAAAGTGATTTAAATATTGATGGTGCTCCAACTATCTCCAATGTTGCTTGCATGGCTAATGCCATTTGTGACAATATGACTAACGTACTATTGTCAAGCATCAAGAAAGAGGGAGTAGAAGTACCAATACATCTTGAGTGCATAGCAATACCTTCAATCCATCCAAACAGGAATGAGCGCAATATGGAGAATCTAACTAGAAAGATGAAGCAACAAATAACAAAGTAGAGAGTGACTGTAAAGATGAAAGAAGAAGAGAAAAAGATGACAAAGGCGATACCCGACCAACCACCTACCAAAGATCAGATAAGAACCATTGAAGAGTCTGGATTGATTCTTTATTATTATAAGGTCTTAGGTATCAAGTGTAAAATGATTGCTGAAAGATTATATCCAGTACTAGAGGATGGCATTATTCAGAGCACATAGAAAGCTATACAAAGTAAGACATCAAAAGAGAAGTATGACTTGTTGAAAGAATTACAAGTTAAACATCATCATATTCATGAATAGAACAATATATTTAACATTGGTGAATATTGTCAAAATAAAGAAGAATATAAAAAACTACCTGATGATGAAAAGAAGTTGTTTATGCAAAAGAATACATACAATATTAAATATGATTTGAGTTTAAATGAAAGAGTGTCATTATTAGACTTTCAGAAGCTAGAAGTCATCGGTCTAAAAATGAGAGCATATGAAGAGGATATGAAGAAGACATGTATTTCCTTTGTGCCATCAAGTATTGCAGCAAATTTGATCACCAAGCGCATGAAAGAAGCCAAGAGAAGACAAAGATATAAAGAAGAATTCTTTGATCCATCAAAATATTTTCAATATGAAATAAACACAGTATAGAAGACACTCTATATATACAAGAAATGGGACTCTTACAATGATAAGATGCTTGAAAAGCTTAAAGATGGTTAAAAAATTAAAAAATTAATGTTTAATAGTAATCTCATAATAAAAGATAAATATATCCAATATGATGGTGAAGAAGAAGAATACAATTTTGACTATTCCAAAGATTTTGTTGTTGGAAACTACATTCTAAGATTCATCGAATGTCTTACACCTAAATCCAAAAAGTATAAAGTGTAAAATGACACGTATTATGGTTGATCTTGGTAGAAAGTAGTACCAACTAGTTAGATCACACAAGTATTTAAGACAGCATCAAAGTTAAGATGCGTTATATTTTTAAGGTATAATATAGATCGTTTCAACCACTTAACATCATACTTTGAAGATTATGACAAGAAAGCTCTAAATACAAATGTTAGAAGGACAAAAGATATGACTAGGATTCTTCAGAGCTGCCAATATATGCATACGAAGAATTATGTATTATATATTAGAATAGCTTCATCAAAGAATGTAACTTGAACTATTCTTCAAGAGTACAATACAGAGATTACAGATGCAATAGAACATTCAAGAAAGATTCTATATTTCTTGGGATACGATTTAAGAAAAAAAAATAACGAAGTATATTAGAACCACTTTCATATGAATGGAAATGACTCTAATTTTTTTTTTTATTACATATCTATTATATGGAACAGTGCAGCTAACAATGTGTGCTCTTTTCCACCTTGGAATAAGATTCATCAAATTATACTTGAATTATATTCTTCTTAGCCTTCTTCTTCATTGCATCTGTTATAAGATATGCACACTTAATCCTAAGGAAGTATATCTCATTGTCACCATTAGGAGAGTCCTTAGACTTTATAAGATCCACGAACTGGTGATTGTCCCTATATATATATATGTGTTGTGAATACAAAAAGGCTTAGACTCAAGGCCATTTATGCTATTGCCACTTGTAGTTGACAATAGTATCTATCTTTACATGGGCATCTCAGATGATCAAGACCTTCATGATAGGATTTTGATTCTTTTTCTCTAATAACTAGTACTTTGGGGCTGACATAACATGCATCCCAAATTTAATATTCTTTGTCACTTTGAATCTCTAAGCACTTGGTAACAAAGTCTGTACACACTTGTCTCAATTTCACTGTAGTAGTCGCAAGCTTGGGATCACATATAAGTTCTTGTAGTACCTCTACAACATTGTCATTGGTAAGATGGAGCTTTGGGCCTTCACATATCAGATCAAAAATTAGTCTTTTGATTCCCCACTACATCAGAATTCCATTTCCAGTGTTCATCATCTATTCTAGACAAACAAGAACTGTGATGTTTGGAATATTGTGGCCAGCCATTTTTGTATCTTATTGAAAAGATGAGTTTTTTTCTAAAAGGTGCAAATAAACAATATACATATAACTGTGACAATCATATAAATATTAATATGACTTCTACATTAATAAAAAAACAAGCTATTGCGATGATAGATTAAGTAGGTTTTTGATTTGTTATTGTAGACTATAAGTGCATATTGTATGCATCTGTTTATGGATTTTTTAGTGCTCATATCAAAGACAAGCCTTAGATTTGGTCTATAGGATCTATAGTGTACAAGTTTTTTGTCAAGTATTGTCGTAGAAATGATATATCTTTTACTATTATTGCTGAAAATATGTCGTTTGATCAGAACTTCTAAGTGTCATATAGTTCTTTTATAGAAACTATGCTTTTATTATCTCTTTCAATATTAACACTTAGGAATTGTCCAAAGATATCATTAGATACACGAATTATTTTGGTGCAATCTTTAACCTTGTCGGGCTCCTCAAGACTGTAGGTTAAGTATTGTTTATACTCTTCTATGACCAATCTCATGAATAATGGAGCTAGAAGAGGGATCTATTAAAGAAGTTGATAGCTTTTAAGTGCTATAGCCTTCCTTTTAGAATCGCCAAATAAAAATCCATCTTTATTGTTCATCAGCTTTCTAGGTTTTATCATAGGTACCTTCACCTTGTCAAATGTATCCACATTCCAAACTTGAAGCCTACTATTGATATCCAAAGTCAAAATAGATTCAAAAGCCTTGTTGGTATCAAATGTTGGCTCAAAATCTTCAGTGTAAACACCTTCCAAATGGTCTAGTGATGGAGATCAATAATATTAAGTCCTCAAGTATACCATAGATTTCACTAAAAAAATAAAACCTACAAATATCTAAAATTAAAGCCAAGAAGCAATTGGCACTATCCATGTGTATGATTTTGTTTTTTATTTATACTAATATCAAACTTATTATTGTGTAAAGATTGGAAATCCTTGAATATAAAACAATATAATTCTTCTATTTTGGCTAAAGTATTTTTAATCATTTAGTGGCAGTGAGCTCTTATTGTATTATAATTTAAGTTAAAATAACTTTAATCTAAAGATTAATCACTGGATTAAAGAAGTATTATATCATTTGCAAGGTAAAGAAATTATTTGGCCTTATTAAAGATAAAAGTTAAAAATTCCCTTGTTTTTATTTTTTATATAGGTGGAATAATAAAAAAAGATTCAAATCCTTCTTTTGTTTTGTTGTTGCCAAATACTACCTAAGAATTTCAATCTTATCAAGCCAACTACTTTGTTATAATTTGATAGATAGTGGGTGTGAATTTTTATATGTTGGTGAGCTTTTTTACTAATCAAATGCATTGGTGGCAATAATAAGAAACAATAATGGAACTTCAATGATACTAGCTAAATAAAAAGAAATAATATTTGTTAATGTTGTGTTCTTTGTTAGCCAAGACAAATCTTTTGATACTATTCTTTAACTATTTTTTCTATCAGAATAATTTGTATTCCTATGAATTTCTTTTATAATTGACTAAATGTATTCAATGTTTGTATAAAGCAATAAGGTCATATTAGCTATAGTGTTTAATTTTACTAATGCCAATATATCAAATTAATCTTGATTTTTTGGATACAACGTTGAGTAGTATGTCTATAATTTTCAAAATTAGCCTCTTTATTTCAAAGTTTGGTATATACCAATTAAAAGTAAAAATAAAGGTTTGTAAGGAGTAATTTTTTTTTCTTATTTTTTTTGTATTTTGTTACAAATTGTAGTCATCTTTCTTTTCTTGATTAGATTCTTAGTTATTTTGGAGCACCAATTAAAGTATCAATTAATTAAGATAGAAAGTTTTTAAATGAATTTTAAGTTTTAAGTTTAAACTATTAAACATAATGTACAAGCACTAGTCAAAATAGATGAACTTGATATGTAGATAGAGGTATAGAATATGTGCACAAAGTTATTTTAACACATTATGCCAATGGCATTTGATAACCTTATTATTGCCCAACATTTTGTTACGTTGTCGTGGTAGAGAAAATTTGCCTCAAAAAAGCACTGGGCTTCTGGCTACCATTAATTACTCAATCAAGATTCAAGTATAACAAAACCCTCAAATTTTTATAAAATATTTCTTTATAGGGCTATTACATCCAATACACAAGTCTTATTTCATCAAACCACTCAAAACATAACAAATGCTCTAAAACCCTCATTCCCTCGTAAGAAGGGAATTTATTCTCAACTTCAATAACCTATAACTTTTAATCCAACTGTCTGAATCAACTCCAAATTTACATGAAATATTGATGTATTCTTCACAACTACCACCACAAATTTCAACCATAGATTCATTACCAATTTTTAGTTATTGCCAAAATCCTAGCAATAGCTTCAAACCCTTGTTTACAAATACCTATGTACTAAATTCTTCATATCTCACAATTTCAAAGTTTAAATACTACAAAACTTTGATATATAGCTTCTTAGCATAATAATACACCTTTTCAAAAAGTTTGAGACAAAAATTCGTCTAGAAACTCAAGATATGGCAAACCCCATCACTATCAATAAAACAGCCTACTTACTGCCTTGGAATTTGATCTGCTGTATTTGACTCCCAATATCTCCTTCTTTTGAACTTCAAATATAAAAATTCTTCCTAATTAAGTGTAGATCTTAAAGTCATTTGTCTAGCCACACCTCCCGATCTCCAAAAGCTCTCATACACCTCCTTCAATCTTCAAAAGAGTGACAGTAGGTACAATTTGTATACCCTAACTTCAAGCGCCTACTCCTCCCTCATTAAAACTCGAAATCCCTCAATTTTTATACCAAAATTGTAGCCCAGAAAACAAGCTTTCTAATCCTAGTCTTTGATTGTCAAATGGCCTCCTTGAAGTTGCCAAAACCCTTGTTCTTGTTGCAGGCAGCCTCCTCAAAGTCCATTGGGCATGGTATTCGACCAATAGGGATGAAGTTCTCCATTCCTTGCCTTCATCCGACCATGCTTTGATTTCATCCCTCTCAATTAGCCTCCTACTAGCTTAAATTTTCATCCTTAGGCTCCCACCGTCTCTCAAGGCTTCATACTAAATATTTAAGTTCTATATAATTTAAATCCCATAATCAAATTAAGTAAAAATCTAAAATAAATTTTCTTACACCAACTCCCTTTAATTTACTTTACTAACCATTCTAACACATATCTAAACTCATAAACATATTATACATTTTAAGTGGATTTTATATATTATAAGTAATTACAATACGATAATATTAAGATATATTACTATTTAGAGAAAAGACTATGAATTGCAACTATAAAGATTTATACTAGGTGATTATTATTTATAGTAGATAGTATCAATTATATTGAATATAATAGTAGGTAGAATCATTCTCAATATTAAGAAGGTACTTTTAAGTGATGTATTAGAATCGGAGGGTTGTGATAAATAAATATGAAAAGATCACTTTAAGAATTGCACTTCTTATCATTTACTAAATATAAATAGCATTGTGGATTCCAAGTTGAGTGTGATTCTAATCAACTTGAAGTGGATGTTGTGTGAGAGAGCTTAAGAAGTTGCTACAATTATTTCATGTGATGCTTATTCATTGGATTGATATATGAGGTGTTTAATACCACCTTTAGATTAATTTTCTATTCAAAGATAGATGTGTTGATGATATAAGAGAAGATCTAAGAAAAGCTAATAAGTTGATCAAAGTAATTTCAATTAATACAATAAGACTTTTGAATTAAGCTAATATTGGTTAGATACACCATCATTAAAAAGGCTTTAATAATAGTACAAGGAGCAAGTAAAGGAAAATAATTAGCCCTGGCTCTGTTGGATATTTCTATGTACTTAGAAAAACTTCTATTTTTTTAGTTTTGATAATATGTGTGTATATAATTGTTCCACCTATTTTTTAATTGTGATCGGTATTAAATTACAATTCAAAGTAGGTTTAGATTTGTACTATATAGAATGTCTATTAACATTGCTACTTGCATATTTAAGATATATATTTACTACCAGAAGTATATTAATACAAGCATAGTTTATATAGATTCTATATTACACAATGTGATACTCATATAATGTATTGATATAAAACATTAAGTTTCTTTTTAATAAATAATTCTATTTTATTTAAAATTATGATATTTTTTATATTTTGTAATCCATTTTAAACTAAAGATTTATAAATAATAAACTTTAAAATAAAATATTTTAAAATAAATATAAAATATTTTATAATTTCAGTTTGATAAATATAAAGAATTTTTTCTTATTGTAATATGACTTATTTGATATAATAAGAGTTTAATAGATTTTTTATTTTTTTAATTGATTTTAATAAATATTATAATTTATCAAATAAATTATTTTAAAATTCATTTATAAATAATAAAATTAAAAAATACAAAATAAGACATATTAATAACAAAGTGAGATTACAAATTACTTTAAATCATATTAGAATTCTAAAATTATCATACTTATTATTTTAATAGTATATAAAGAAGAATATTCTATAATATCTAACTAATTTTATACTTTTTTAAAAATAAATGAAGTAATAATTAATGAAGACATATTTTCAATAATAATTTTATATTTTTTAATTTTTATGTAAAATTAATATATTTTTTAAAACTTTTATTTATGATTATATATTTATTTTTATATTTAAAGATTTATAAATGATAAATAGATTTATATACCTAATGTTTAAAATTCTAAACTTTTTCATGAAACTTTTAAGTAATTAAAAAATAAATTTTTTATGGAATCTTAACAAAAATAAATATTTAAGCAGTTAAGAGTAATCTTTATTATATTTTATTTTAATGGAATTTGATATATTTTTAAAGCATGTAAAAAGATTAAAATAAATTTATTATTATTTTGTATTTTATTTTGATTTTTTTAAAGTATAAAAAATTCTTTTAGAAAATAATTATTTGAACATTATTTGAGTTTCTTGATTTTTTCAGTAATGTAAATGAATATATAAGTACATTATGTACATTAACTACTTAATAAATTATATTTTTATGAGCTGAAATAAGACACTAATGCAACATTATTATTATTAAAAAGCTGCTGGTAGGTGTGAAGAACTTATTTATATCTTATTTTTAATTTAATTAAAAAGATTGAATCAAAATAATTCTAATTAAATCTAAGAAATATATATATTTTAATAAGATGAATTAAAAAAAGCCAAAATTGATTTATTAGATAATATATTAAAAATCTGTCTAATAAAATTTATGTTTTAGATACTCAATTTTAAAAACCTCTAAGCAGTATCAAATTCACATTAATCTAAATTATTATGAATTTTTTTTTGTTTTTTTGTTTTGTTTTGTTTTGTTTTTTTGAAGCACAAAGGTTCAAAATTACTGTGTGTATAATAATATTTAATATTCACATTTACACTACTTCCAATATTAAAGCAATTACAAGGAAGATAAAACTATTATCTCTATTTTTAATCAGTTTCTTGTCATGCAATATTATCTAGTATTTACCTTCTTTTACAAATCTAAATTTTCTATGGTGTTTGAAAATACCATAATAGCGGAGAAATCTTGCATGCATTTAAAAAAAAATCTCTAATTATTGAAAATGATTTCCAAAACTTTAGGCATAATTTTTAATTCAGCTATAATCCAGAATAATTAATTTCTACTACTACTATAGGAATTAGTATTTATATGATTATTTACACATTTGAAAATGGTTTTTTCTACGTATGGTTATTTTACCATAACTTGGTTAATTTTTTATTACCAAACAAATAATAATTAGAATGCATTGAAAACTTTATCAATTGTTAAATAGCTCTAAATATTCTAAAAATTCCTAACTATTTTCTTTACATAATTTCTATAATGCATGCTTTATTCTACTAATTTAAACTAATATATGTATATTTTTAATGCTCTTCAAAGAAATCTAAAGCAAAAATATTAATTTGAAGTTTCTTTGAAGAAAGAATATTTAAGAAGACTTAACATAATGGTTTAAACTAATAATTAAAAAAAAATTAATCTAACATTTGTTAATTCAAAATATTAATATTAATAACTTTATTAAGTGGATTTTAGAATGTATATTTTAAAACTTATATGATTATTTTGGTACAAATATAACTACATTAAAGGTTATAGTAAATAAAAGATATTCAAATTTAATAGATTATTTTAAAATATTAAAATCTAATAACATATTTCTATTAGAATTGGATGCTTTGTTGTAATGAAAAATATTTTATTAATCAATAGTTTTGCATTAGTTTTCTTTAATTATCACAAGGCTTTTAGAATCTATTATTAACACAAGACTACAAGAAATAAATTATATATATATATATTAAAATTATCAAATTTTTTTATTATTTAATTTTTACATAAATTAAGCATTATACTTATTTTTAAAATATATGTGTTTATTTAAGGGGACCACTAGGTGGACACCCCCTTTTTATTACATGGATATCCTCTAGTACTATGTACCTATGCATATACATAGTAAAACTCTTATTTATACTAAAGAATTTTAGAATAAATTTACAATAAAAGATTTGTGTGCAATGGCTTATAGCATTTTTATTTTATTTTATTTTTATTTTTTTATTATTATTAATTAAGTTTAACAAAATTTTATAATATATTTTATATATTCCTTTCATTCATGTTAAAAAGCTTATTAATTTTATTTAGAGAATCTTTTATTGTAAATTTATCTTTAAACTTATTTAGTGTGAATAAGAGTTTTACTATGTGTATGTGGAGGTGCATTGCATTGGGAGGTGTCCACCTAGTGGTTATCTTATCTAATTTTGGTAATTTTATCATTTAATAAGAAATATTAAAAATTCTAGAGCTAATTTATTAAAAATAAAAGTCCATGTAGTCATAATTTATTTTAACTTAAAACCTAATAAAAATCAAATAAATTAGGTTTTCAAAATAAATCAACAATAACATTCTTATTATAACCAAAGGTTTATAAATATGAAAAAAACTATAATTTATTTTTATCAAACTGTATATTAGAATACCATAATTAGATTATTCTTTAAATACTGATTTAAAATTAATTTTATAAAGAAAATAAATATATTTATTCTTTTAAAAAATGTGAATTTTGATATGTTCTTGGTTACAATTGTTTTATAATTTTCTTAAAGTAAAAATTTACAGTAGTTAAATTTAGAAAATTTAAGAAAAGTTAAAAAGTCAAAAATTTAAGAAAAGTCAAAAAGTGTTATGCTGAGTAACAATAATAAAATAAAAAATAAATTTAACACCTATTATTAAAAGATTAAAATATCACATTTATAAAAATATGTAAAAGACTAGTTGCAGTTGAGGTAAAGTTCAATATGTAAATTTTTTTCAGTTTTCAGTCATAGTGTATTTTGCTAGAAATATAGCTATTTAAATAGATTAAACATTTAATTTTTATTTCTAATTTTTGTTAATTTTCAGTTTAAATATTTATGAATTGTTGGTTCTGTGTGAAATATTTATATAGTTTGTAATTACATATGTATTGTACGAATCAGGAAAAAAAAAGCTTTATAGAAAGAACTATGAAGATTTTTAAGGTCAACTTTTTAATACATTAAATTAAGTGACTTTTTTAAATCCCGATTTGACATATTTCTTCTGGAATAACAAATATGTGAAATTGTTATACCAGTAGAAATTAGTAATTGAATGGAGATGTATTAGATGATTACTTTTTAAAGATAAGGGTGATGAAGTATAGAAACAATCATTCTGGTTTGTTTGGTGATGATTGGTGTTAAGTGGTAACTGGAGCATTTAATTACACAAAATGAATCGTGTTTAACATCAGTATTCTGTTTAGAGGAAATCTTTAAAATATGAACGGTAACAAAATAAAGAGACTGAAGTACAATATAACAAAACCATTAATTATAATGGCAATACATGGGTCAAAGATAGGTTATCACTAATTCTTTTATCTTACATAAAGTTGTGACCTTGATCTTGATTCAGCATTGACAACTGTAATCTGACCTTCGTTTCATTGGAATGAAAATTCATTGAAATAACAACTTTTGCAACTGTGTTGTAACCGGTTTACATAGGCACATCATGAAGTTGCTGAAATGCTCAAACATGATCAGAGTCAAACACCAATCTCTAGGAGGAGCTAGAAGCTTTTTTTTATCTACAAAGATATCTTACAGTTCAGTGAGCAAAGACTGTCCTCATCACCCAGAACTACATAGGAATACATAGAAGAATCTGAAACAACCGCAAACAAACAGGGAAGATGAAATGGTGCTTAGTAGCCAGGGTGAGCTGCGTTCGGCACATGGCCAACAGGGATCTTCATGTCGGTGTGGTGGCCGTAATCGGTGTGGTGGTTGTGGGCATGGCCAGCCATTCCAATTCCAGCTCCGGTTCCAGCTCCAGCTCCAGTTCCGTGGTTGTGGCCAGCCCTTCCGAATCCCAAGTGGAGAGAGAGCAGGTACAGCAGCTCGAACAAAGCCAAGATGATGATAAAGGCCTCCACAACTTTCTGCGACATTCCAAAGTAGTTGCATACAGAGGTGAACCAAGTTACTGGAAATGTTGTTTGTCGAAAAATGCGAGTACGTATTCTAGACAATGACAGTTTTGAAGGTAGTTAATTGCTGTTACCAGTCTGTTGGGACGGTTGCCACCAGTATGAATCTGCTTGCATGCTAATCTGCAACCATCAAAACACACAAATGATGAATGCACCATAACGACCTGGTAGTAGCCGACTTCTACACAGTTTAGTGATCATCAAACGAGAAACTGAGACGAAAACTCATACAGTCTAGTATTTAGCTGTGCAGCGCCCAACTCTACAAAAAAAAAAAAAAATCTCAAATAAGTTTGCGGAAATATACCCCATTGCGAGCAAAACTAGGAGCCATGCGATCAATGAGGTAGCAGCAGCTGCAGCCAAAGATTCACTCCTGAACAGACGCATGTGGTGGATTCCAGCCAGGCATGATGCGAGTCCCACCATGCAGGCAATCAGTGTAACCGGCAAGAAGAAACCCTGTGTCACATTGTTGCCTGCAAATAAAATTGCAACAACATCAGTCAGTCAGTCAGTCAGTCAGTTTGTCTGTCTTTCCTCTCCGTCCAGCATCCTCCACCCCACGCTTAACAACATTCCTCTTTGACACCCATGAGTCGGTCAAGTGGTTCAGAGTGCATACCCACAGCGCCTTCACCTTGGCCAATCCCTGCATCAAAGTTCCTGTTCAACGCCCATCCTGCTATACACGCCGCGATCAGGTACAGACAGAAGTTGGTGACCAGCAGAGGCGTTGCCAATCCCTTTCCCAAACCAGCGCCCGGCATCTTTGCAAAAACCTAGTAGCCAACAGTCGAACTCCTTGCAGAAGCTGGTGGGCCGAACCTCAGCAAGTTCGCTACGGAATATACAAATCCGAATTAACACTGATGTCTGTTGCGTTCGTTCTGAGAGGTTATAAACCAAGGCAGACCTCGAACCAGCCAAACATGGAGTCTCCGAGGTCATCGGTTTGCCTGCCACTCCATGGCTTGCAGCTGGCGCACGATGATGTGCCAAAGGCATGATCTTGACACGTTAGCACCGAGGACTTAAATTGATGCTCCCGAACGATTGGCTTCGTCGCCTCTTACTATTAATGGCCACCAAGGTTTCACTTGTGCTTCATAAAGTTCCAGGTTTCTGATGGTTTTCGGTAGGTCTTTGACAGGTGGCACACTTGAAGATCATGGTGGGAATGCTCAATGGCGCTACTGGTGTTAGAACACTAAACACGTTGAAAAGGTTTCCACATCATCCGTGCGTTTCATGCCTAGTTTCAGAACTTCCAATCTACCTTGCTTACCGCAGTAGTTTTACCTCACAACTTACTGGAAAGTGCTTCCTTGTTCACTACGGACGACAATGGAGATCATTACCTTTGGATTGTGAGCCCCTTGTAGTGTTGGTTGATGCAAAATTGTGGCTTGGTTCTGCAAAACTCATTCAACTGAGATTGTTTGTTTGCGGGTTGTCAGCATGCCGATTGTGATCCAAAACAGCCGAGTTCTTCAGTGTTTGAGCGTGCAGTAGAGCGAAACAGTTTTAAAACCTGTTGTATGAACATATTTTTTGATGTTTTTGTAACTTGTCTTGAAGTCTAACAGTGGCTCATTTTGAAGGTGAAAAATGCCACGAAACCTTGCACGTCCCATTTTTCCACTACTATCCTCCATTTCGGCATTTCTCAAGTACCAGATCCTATGCTTATTGGAGTAGGGCCTATCCAATCAATTGTCTGAAAAGAGGATTTTGATTAGACCATGTGAGAGGTTTCAACAACAATATTTCTTAGTTACTTCATGTTGCAACAAGGACATGAACTGATGCGATAAGAGGCATTAGACAAAAAGGATTAATGGGTGGAAAATTTGTAGAGAGTGTATTCACTAGATAATGCAATTTACTTAGATAATAATATAAATATAAATTTGGTTTTTTTGAGAATATAAAAATGAGGCAATAGTAGTGGGTTAGAATTGTGTAAGCTCTATGCAAAGTTGCTTCTTACCCTTGTTATGACCTATTATGTAGACATTGCAATTGTTAATTGTTTATAACTTACTACAAATTTTAATTGTTGACTATTTTTGTAATAATAAAGAAACAAACAAAATGATAGCTTATCTTTTATGGGTTGTTTTTTTTGCTTTGTGCTAATCATTCATATTTATACATTCATGTGAGACCTTTGTGAATTAAAAATCTAAGAGTATCTTTGAATAAAAGATATTTAATTCAAAATTTTTAAAATTAAGCCATTTGATATAATATTTAATATTAGTAAAAAGAATTTTTTAAATCAAAGTTATTTTGGTCATAAAGATGTCAAGTTAGTGGGACTTTATACTCACAAGACAAGGTGAGATGCCATACCTTTTAAATATTTTAATTGGTTGAAATCAAAAAACTTCATATAATTGGATTTATGCTTAGAAAAACAATCCAAAGGCCATAAGAAGAAAAGACAAAGTAGAATATATTTTTTCCTATATAGCATGAATAGTATTTTTTTGCCAAAATTTCTATTAGATCCATCTAAAAAAAGTGGTTTTTAAAAAACTACAATCCTAACAAAACTCAATCTTCTATTAAGCATCTTTTTTAGACTCAACATAGATTCTTTTATTATAAATAATTTTGTTATAAATTATATTAATAGAAATCAAAGTATTAATAATTTATAAAACTTAATCTTAAAGACCACATCATAATTTTTAATTATTTTATTATTGCCTCAACTATCTACTTCATTATGCTTTGAAATGGAACAATCTAAGTTTTGAGATTTATCAAAAGAATAATTAAAAACTTCTTTTAGACTAGAAAAGATACTAAGACTTATATTCAACTTTTATTACAAATTATTAGTTCTTGCATATAAAATAGAAGACTTTACTTGATAGATCCAAAAACTACCTTGAATGCCTTAATATTACAATAAATTTTAAAATTATTTATGCCAGTGACTTCTTTTTAAAAAAATATCATAAAATATAAATCTTATCTTATATAATAATTTAAAATTATTAACAAATGGTCTCTTTATCTTTGTTGGATAACCAAGTCATCATCTGTATTCTTAAGTGGCTCAAAGATTTAAAAGAGAGCATACAAATCATAAAAACTTATTACCAAAAATCTCAAACACATCCACCTAGATAATTTTCACTCTACAATTAATAATTATCTTTAGAATCTAAAAAAACCTATATTTAATTACAAGGTCATTGCTTTATAAAGATCATAATTATATTAGCACAAATTCCTAATTTAATTTAGAATTTTAGACAAATTGAAGTTTAATCCAAATGACTTCACTTGGAATGAACTTTTCACCTTAAAACAATATAATGCAAAAAGTGGCAATTTGTTTTGCAAAATTGTCTCCCTCCAACTTCTATATAAATTATAAAATAGCTCAAGATATTTCTAATAATCTTTTAATTCAACTAAAAACACCTTTGGAACAAATCTAAAAAAGAATCTACCTTTATTTGATTAATATGACACAAAAGAATTACAATGAATGCTTGGAAGTAAAAGTAAGCAATACAATCAATGACTTATGTCTCTTTTGCTCTCTTCATACTTTTGAAATAATCCTAAATAGATTTTGAGGATTGGCTAAATCATTTAGGAATAGAGTGTAATCATCTTATATTATTTAAGCACACAACACTCAAGTCGTAGACCACCTCCAAGCTAAGTTCTAATATCATACCAAGCATTGTTTGGAATTGTTGCCAATAACCTCAAAGATACAACGATCTTGTGATTTTTAATAAATGAAGCTTGTTATTGGACCATATAGAAGTAAAAAAATGTTCTAATATTCAAATAAGAATCTTAGTTAAAAAATAAAGTAATATTTATATTTTAGTATAGGATAATACAATATACTAAAACATGTTAGAAGAAAACTCTAGAAGCAATATCCAAGATGAAATTAAACTCTTTCAAAAGTTCAAAAAACTTAGATTAAAGATGATACGTTAGAACAAATAGATGGAAGATTCTCCTTAAGTTAGAACTAAGCACTTTTTTTAAAGTAAGTTTAATACATCTAAAATAGCTGCCTCACTTAGACCATAAAACATAACTCATTTCTTTAATCAACAAATAAAATAAAATAAAATAACAAACATAAAACTAATTTCAAACATGAATTAGACGTACATCAACAAATACTTTACTTCTTCCAAAGTCTATTAGGTATTGACCAATGTCTTTTACAAAAAACAATGAATAGGAAAGAATATGGACATGGGTTGTGCAGGCTAGACAAAAATGTTGCCAAATTTTGCTTCAGTTGCTAGATGAATTGGCTATTCCAAGGATGAGCTACACAACCAATTGATGAACTATATAGGGGCTGAACAAGGATCATGCCTGCAGTGCTTGTTGTACTGTTGACCTGCTCTAGACTTGCTCATCCACAGCTCAAGCTACAAAAAAAAAAAAAACACAAGAATGAGTTCAAGCGCAAAAGAATATTAACACCAAATGCAATGGCAAACCACAAATGCATAGTTTGCTAAAACCCTACTGAGAAATCCTCAGCACACATGTCACAAAGTTTGAAATAGAGCAAACAACAATGGTAACCTCAAGTAACTGGAACCTCATAGTCGGGAATGGTAGCGGTAGTCTTTCCTAATCACAAGTCTACTGAGGGACGCTACTACCTTGCTCAGCCTAGCTCACTAGCTCACTCAAGTGAGAAGATGAGGCTGCCGCGTCGAGGGAGGCGCATTCAACGAAGACAATGAAATGCACAAGGAATCGAGGCGTGGTGGAAGATGAGGGGCGCTGGAGTGGACGGGAATAGGTCCACGCTGCCCGTATGCAGGTCGCCCACGGGGGCTCGCCGGGACCGGGGGACACCCACGGCCCGTGGACGTGTCTAGGATTTCGATGAGCTTAGCGGCGAGAGGCCCCCGTTCCGTCACGCAACAGATGAGACCTTAACTTGCGGTTTGGAAGATGAGCTGACAGGAATTCTCGAAGAAGTTTGGCGATGGCAATGGTGACACTCTCGGGATTGTCACCATTGCAAGCTTCATTAAAACTGCCTCCTCTGGTTTTCGCTACTCGCATTCCCAATCGCTTTGCGCGAGTGTCTATGCGTGCCCAGACGAGGAACGACCTGAAATCATCGCGTGTGCACGCGGCGAGCGGAGATGAGGTAGTTCTGGAGAGTGAGGAGCAGAGGTTAAAGCTGGATGCCGAAGCTAGGAACACCATGGCTGCAGTAGCTGAACTGGAGCTGGGGGAGAGTGGTGAGGATGAGCGCCCTGGTGCTTGGAAGTGGGCTATTAGGAAGCGAGTGTGGGATTTGCTGGAGTCAGAGAATTTAGCCCAGTTGCCTCGCCCCGTGCATCATCGTATTCCTAATTTCGTTGGAGCGGGTGAAGCTGCTGCGAAGGTGAGAAGAATTCGTGACTGCAGTTATTGTCAATTTTTGGGTGAATTTGGCAATGTAGTCGTTCTTTCATTAAGCTTTGACCTAAATTAGCTGGTGATTGTTGTTTATTGTTATGTGTTCTCATTCTAGTCAAAAATCTTTATGTTATTCTGGATAGGATGTAGCTCGATATATTCTTCTCACTTTCTTTCTAAGCTTGTGGAGTTTTTGGTGCTGAATCGAGCAGCTCACCAGCCTTCCTGCATTTCAAACCGCTCAGTGTGTTAAGGTGAACCCGGACACACCTCAGAAGCAAGTTCGCTTCCTCACTCTTAATGGTATGTCTCTACAACACGTCACTGCTGTCAAAAACCTGCAATATTTACAATGCCGTTGTTTACAATCATTCTGAGATTGGAGTTTTTATTTTTTTAGCATTAGATGCATGTTTATGAGGAAATCAACTTCATCTTATTTTATGTTACTCGCAGTCTGTACATAGGTTTGTTTATTTAGCAGCTGTGGATCAAGCATATGTTTATGAGCGCTGAATACAATATCAGGTGGTTCATGTTGAGCAGTTAATAAGTTGCTGATGACGCCACAACCCCGGCTTCGGACCGGATTCTTTTCTATCCTACAAGCGTCGTCTATTCCATACATACCGGACGCGTGTACAAGCGCGGGCGTTGCCAAGTTTGGGAAGCCTGTACGCCTCGACGACAAGCGGAAAGTAGACCTAATTGTTATTGGCTCTGTCGCTGTGGATCCTTCGACAGGTGCACGGCTAGGGAAAGGAGAGGTAATTTCATAACATGTGATTCCGAGCTGATTTATTCGTATAGTGATCTCATCGACGTTCTACTTTTCATTTTACGCAGTTCCTTGTAATTAGTTTCGGTCAAGAACGTAATACACGTAATCGACACATTAAAGAGTAATGGGCATTTATGCAGGGGTTCGCGGAGCTGGAGTATGGAATATTGCGATGGATGGGTGCTATCGATGACTCAACTTTGGTAGTGACTACAGGTACCGTCGCACATCAGTATCATTTGAGTGCTACGTCTGGTGCCTTGTAAATTTGACAGGGCTCGATATCTTATTAGAGCTCTGATGCACGATTTTCAAAGGCCAATATGTTGCGCTACCTTTTCCTGTATGTGAATGTTAGCATGAATCGATTGACTCAGTGCACGATCGACAACTTGTGGACGACATTCCTGTGGAGAAACTCCTGGTTCATGACGTTCCAGTTGATATTATTTGCACACCAACACAAATCATTCATACAAATACCAGGATTCCCAAACCTCAAGGTAAAATCTCACTTTCAGTTTGATCTTGTTTGATCATCTCCACGTCGAATAATTTGCAAGCGTTCACTAGATCACGTGTTAAGATGTCAGCAATCAGTGTTATTTCTCAGTTTTTTGGCCATTCTGTGTTTATCTCAGGGATTTACTGGGATAAGCTATCTCGGCAAAAGCTTGAACAAATCCGAATTTTACGAGACTTGAAAAAGAGAATTGAAAAGGAGATGGGCGAAGCTCTTCCATGTGGTCCCGACGAAAAGCTTCCCCCATTAGCGGTCCGAGGTAAGAAGTCTCAACAAGCGAAGGGGAAGTTTCGAAACAGAGCCACATCAGCTTCCAAACAAACCATCTTCGTGTGGAATATTGCCCCCTCAACCACGAAACAGGAGTTGCAAGCCCACGTTGAGCAGTTGGGAGGTGAAGTGCAAACAGTTCGCACGGCATTGAAGCCAGGAAATAACAGGCAGATAGCATGGGTAGTGATGAAAGACGATGCAAACATTGAGAAGGTGATTGAAGTCGTGGATCAAAGCTCTCTTGGTGGCATGACTCTCGGTGCAAAAGCTGACGAACCCAGGCCTACCTGAGATAGGAGTATTCTCCGACCCAAGGTGATTGAAGCATGGACAAGGATGTGGAGAGAGTTGAGCATTACCTTCTTCGTTTCCAGCCTTGGGTCCTCTCTGTCGCAGACATTTCTTTTTCTCCTCGCTTGAAAATTTCTATCCACATTAAAGATAATGCGGAAATTGTTGTGGCTCTTTTCAAGCAATTCTCACTTGGGTTGCATATTCCAGTTGGGCGTTGTTGAATGGTAACACGGATGTCTGTCTTGAGCTTGGTTTTGCTCAGTCTGGAACTAGTCGAGCTCTTCAAGACCGCTCACTGATTGGGTAGGTGTTTATCAGTTGCAGCAGTGTACAGCATGATTGTTATAGAAACGTGTTCATGAATCTTTGGACTTGATTTTAGAGCGTGGCAGAACAACAGACGGTTGGGTCACTGGAGGTTGAGGATATCATATTCTTTTGGGAGATGTTGGTAAACTGGTAAATTGGTGAACTCAGGATGAAGTCTAGAAATGTGTAAAAATTGTCACTTCTTTGAATTCTCATGAGCACAAACATGGAAATTGATGTACATGTGCTTTGGCTTCTGGAAAGGCCAGCAAGGAGCATACAAATTAGCATACAAATACATGAATTTTCAAAGTTAAAACTCAAGGTAACGTTTTAATCATATGAATTTAAATTTTTTTTTTGTTTTTAAAAGAATATGCATGTGATTCTTAACATTTTTAACAAACTTATACGGAAATCAAAAATTGTTTTTAATTCTTAATATCTAAGAACAATATTTTTCAAATTGACTTATGGCTCTTCAACCACTTATAAATCAAAGAATATCTACAACTTTTGTTGAATAAAGATTTATTCTAAATATTTCAGAATAAAAATCAATGGCTTGCAAGTTAATAAACTTTCATCTAAATTTATTTTTTTACAATATCAAAATAGGTCACAACAGCGCATCCAAACACCTTGCGACTCACAAGGACCTTGCGACTGTCGCGTAAGTCCTTGCGACTCACAAGGGCACTGGCTTCCACGTCGGATTTGATGCCTGCTGCGCGGAAGACAGCTGTTGAGAAGAAGACAATCGTATTGATACCAGAAAGTTGTTGAATCAAGAATAAGCTTGCTCCTGTACTTGCCACTGCAATAGGAAACAGCACACAGCTATGAATAGGCAGCTCGTTCCTTTCATTTCACAATCTTGCCACTTGAGAAGGCACAATAGAATTAATAAATAAGCCTGCCAACTTTCACAGTTGGTTCCAAGTACGGCAAGGTAATCAAATCCAGATCATGGTAAATTACTGATCAAAACAAAGAATCAAACAATACCCTTCCAATAACGCTTGCTTAGAAGCTCCCCCCAGGTGGCATCTTCATCGGTAGTTTCAGAACCGTCAGTCTTGAGATTCCCTATTTCCTCCTCAAACTTATTTGTTTTCCCCCACAGTAGCCTTGATACAGCTTCTGCTTCAGCAAAGCTCCCTTGCTGAATAACATTCAAAGGCTAGAAGTTTAGAAACTGATCAACATGAAGCCTAAGAACCCCATATGTCTTCCTCAAGTCCTTTGTTAAACTTTCTATAAATGATAGATATCAGCCAATTTACAACACGTGGAACGTGAACAGCTGGACCAGATCAATAGTTCATAAAATTGGAGTTAGATTGCGGGTACAGCAGTGACCTTGACAAGCCAACGTGGACTTTCGGGACACTTAAACATGCCCAATAAGAGGAGGATCGCAGGTAACGTGGAGAGTAAAAACATGGCCCGCCACCTGATAAAATCGAACACAGAAAGATGAACAGGATCCAATTCAGAATTACTCAAGCAACTTGCCGTGCCTGCAGCTACGATCCATGCTTACAGCGTTAGAAACAAATTGAATCAAGAAATAACCTCTACAGCCAATAAGATCTTATTTCAACACTGGATATGTGGCAGTCAGACTGAATGAAGTTAAAGTTCATAAAATTACATCAGGTTCGTCGAGACATTAGCTATTACCAGCTTGGAGAGTGCGCAAGTGGAAGCCCTGCAACGAGAGCGAGCAGGATGCCAATATTGATGCCGATCTGGTTCAATGAACCTAGAGAACCGCGGTCTTCAGTAGGTGCAATCTGGTAAGGGCATCCGAAACATTACTAAATATCTCTTCATATTCAAGTTTCGAATCCGTGAATGCAGGTGAGGAGAATGACGATAAAGACAACTGAGAAAATGAATACCTCAGATATGTAGAGCGGCACAACAGAGGAAGCAATGCCAATTCCAATCCCTGCCAAGATCCGTCCAAGAACCATGCTTTCAAAGCCGCCTGAATTAGAACTGCTCCCACCAAAATAGTCATTCTCTTGTAAGTAAAATAAAAAAATTCCTTGAGAGCCCTTTAATATAGGAACAAATTGGGATTATACCACCTGTTCCATTGTGTGTAACAGTACGATCTCAGGCCTAACAATCAGCTTGTGAGGTATATAAACCAGGAAAAGGCTTACCTCAAGAGAGGACCTAGAAAGAGAGGCAATGCATTGAGCTGGAAGGTCCGGCGACGGCCTATTCTGTCAGCCAGGGCACCGCCTGTCAACGACCCTGCTGCAGCTCCAGCTAACGTAGAACTCACCACCCATCCTGCCACATTACAAAATCCACACAAGTACAAAAATTACCGTAGAAAAAGTTTTAAAAAGTACAAGTACTTCATTCTTCCACGAGACATTCCCTGAATGTTCACTCAAGAATCCAGGTAATGAACTCCACCGCAGCAAAGGAAATTTCGCATTCTCTACAATGCAGTGCAGCTCTAATTGTAAAGAAGGCCCACAGCTCTAATTCAAACCTTGAAGAATGGCATCATCGGCAAAGCCGAGCCCGGCAGCAATGTGATCCAAGGCGCCATTGATCACCCTGCACCTCTCCGTCCATTGCGTTAACCAAAAATTCAAGAAGTCATCCAAAATCCATACAAACAAGAGCTTCAGGTGCACAAATGGTAGCAGGCTTACCCAAGGTGATAACCAAATAGAAGAGACGCCAGGCACGCCGTGCAGACGAACGGCAGCACAGCATCTCCCGAATGTGGCCACAGCTTCCCCATCCTCCTAACCTGAAATCACCGCCTCAAATTCCTGCATTAAACTTAATTCCTGCATTAAACTTTTAATTTTGGCGAATGAGTGACGTGTATAAAAACTGCGCATTTTGAACGGTTTACAAAATTCTCCGTTCATGTGTGCATGGGAATATTAAAATGTAAAACAAGGTTATATAAGGTAAAATAAGTAATAAATAGATAAAAACATCATGAACTGTAACAAGTATTAAACACTACTATTTATTACCAATATTTTTAATGAAATGGCTATAAAAAAAAATTAAAAAATTATGTTATTTTTTATTAATATATATATATATATATATATATATATATTTATTAATATATATATATATATATATATATTAATAATCTCATCTCATTTGGTTTTTATTTGTTAGTTAATTATATTAAAAGATATTATTCTAATATAATTATTAATTTTATTTTATATAATTGGATTATCTTTTAATTAAAGGTTTTATTTTATATAATTGGATTTTTTTTTAAAAATCAATAGGATTGAAAAATGGTTATAGTCTTTTTAAAACATTGATTATTGTTGAGACATTTATAATATTTTTACACATATAAATAGTGAAAATAAAACATCTTTTATCAAGGATATAAGAATAAAGAAATTAAAATTAATAATTACAAGAAATAAAAAAAACTAGATTAGAAATAAGATTTAGTACAAGATTACAAACAAGGCAACATTTATATTGCCTCAAAAATTGTGTTGGTAAAAGTGATGTATCTCTTGTCTTACCTTTAAATAAAAGACTTTAGAAGCTTAAAAAATACTATAGAAAGTTTTAGAATCTTCTGAAATTACATGAAAGTTAATACAAATATTTAAATATCATAAAATATTTCAAAAAATTATACATAACAAGATGGTATTTAAGCTATATAAAAATAATATTGGATATTTAAATGAAAATAGATGACCATCTATAATTTTCCACATATGTATAAAAATATTAATAAATACATGACTAAATATTATTGATAAGATAATAAAGATTTAATTTATAACATAAATAATTATTTATTTATTTATTTAATCTATATTATACTACCATCTTTATATTATTCTAACCATGATTAAGTGCCATCATCAAGACTTGAATCTTGCATTAAGTCACAATCTATATAAAATAAGATAGAATAATTACACATCTAAGTATATATAATAATAATAATAATAATAACAATAATAATAAAAATATGACAAAGCTATTTTAGTTCATATAATTAAATAAAAATCAACAACCAAAATTATCTTTATTTGGTTTTTAGTGCCACCAATAGAATCTTCTTTATAATAGTGCACAAAAATTATTAAATTCTATTGGTCATTTCCATTAAATATTTTTAATTTTTATTAGATCTTATCTTGTGTCCTAAATAAATATACTTCATGATAAGAATTTGGTCCAAAAATAATATCTGGCATTGTATGTACCAACTTATTAAATAAATATCATATTAAATAATTGTGATAGTTTTTAAAGCTAATCAAATAATATATAATTTAAGTTAGAAATAATAAAACCTATATTATAATCAACTTTGTTATTAAAGTTGGATAAATAAAAATAGAGATAATTTTTGATATTATCTTTTTATATATACACATCAAGCAAGCCGAGGAAAAGGAGAAGAACCTAAATAATTTTGCAATGTTGATTTGTCCAACCACACAGTCCCTACTGTGGTTGAACATTATAGTTTTCTTGAACAATTATTATTTGGTTTTTAGAGATTGAAAGATGATATAAAAGATATGCAGCTTGGATCTTTGCTATTGTTCTAGGAATATTATTATGTTCTCCAAATGCTTCCACAAATGCTTCTATAAAAGCTTCAAAGTTACTTAAAATTGGTGATCTCTTCTCAAACAAGAGAGCAGATCATGATAATGCTTGTTCTATAAGTAAGGTGCCAATCAAATCAATCCTTGATTCTTGTATTGAATAAATATCAGATTGTAGAATTGTTATTAATTAAATTTGGTTGATAAATCCTCAAAACTTCAAATGTATACTATCATATTTTTCCAAAAGACTAACTCAAGATTTCTTTTGTTGCTGAATAAGTGAATTTTTTTAGTACAACAAAGATAGTATTATATCCTCAAGTGCAGAAGTTGGAGGTGGATGTAATGTAGATTGTGGTACTCTAGATATTATATTGTTATGAGGCTATTGTGAGCTTAGGACCTATTGGTTTTTATGGTGATTTTTATTTTTTTTAATAACTGTTTGTAATTAGCTATCAATGAAAGTAATTTAATATTTTGCCAAGGTCAATTATCAATAGTTTTAGATTAGTGAGATTAGACAATAAGTAGCAATGGGATAGCAAGGGATGCTTGTTGGAAGAACCGATTGGAAGGAGACAATTGTTGTGGTTGGAGGGATTGCCTTGTTTTATAACTAGGGAGGGATTGATCGGAGGACAGTCTGTCTTAAGAAAAAAGACTTCTGTGGATGAGAGCTGGAAAGGCCACAAAGTTTTTATTATTTTGTATGAACCTATTATAAATTAATATAATACTAAGATTGTAATGAAATATGACAGACGATTGTATGAGTGATAATTACTATGGGTGTTAAGTCTATGGTGCATAAAAATTTATTGATTGACACATATTTGCAGTCAAGAGATACAATTGGAGATTCTGTCTTTGCTAAGAGATCTTTGGTAGTTAGAGTGGAAGAGATTAGTGAGAGATTATTACAAAAATAAAAGTAATTAGTTACTTGAGTGAAATCAGAGAATGGTGAGAAATTGATTAATATATGAGTGAACAATTGAGAGAATGAATAAAGCCTATAGATAAGCAAGAGAGCAATTGAAATGAGGTGATGAAAATTCCAAACAAATATTGGAGTATGTATAAAACAATTGGAATCATGAGAGTACGGTTAATTGATTGGAGTGATGAGTGCAAATTCAAATCACTTAGATGCCTGAAATTGGGATTAATATATGACAATTGGCCTAAAGGGAGGGTTGAATGGAATGGAGTGCAATCAATAAAAAATATAACAATCAAAGAATGGATTATAAAAAATTAAATAAGTCAATATTAATTAGATTGTCAATTGGAGAATAAGCATGGGTGCAATGCATCAAAGCCGAACCAATTAAATGTTCCATCTATTGGAGAAAAATGAGCTGAAGTGAAGGCAAATGAAGTAATGGAGCAGCAAACCAATAGATGCAACATTGTACCAAAAAAGAAGGATACTATACCGATTGAAGAAGAATAATGAATTTAAAATAGTGTCAGAGAAGCTTTCGATCTAATTGGTTAATTCATAACATATATTTTAGACAATGCTATAGAGTTCAGAGTGAACATAAAATTTCCTCTTTAGCTTTAAATATACTAATCCATTGATTAATCATATCTTAAGTCACTTATGAAATCCTAAAAATAATCATCTATCTCCTTGCAAACAAATCTTTGCTATTGGAATTAAACTCCCATTGGTAGAAAAATACTATTATATTTTGCAACAACCTTCTTCAATCTCTACATCCCTAGTAGATAATATAATAAGAGCATTTATGATAGCATCTAATTTAGACTCAAAAGATTTGGTCATACTAATATTTTGACTTCTAGCTATTCTAAGAAAAGAAAAAAATAAATCTTATAAGAAAACAATATCAGTTTAGAGGAAGATAATCTATAACCTTTAAAGTACTAATATACCTTTAAAAAAAGAGGTAATTCACTCTCTTAGAAGAAAGATCTAACTCTGATATTGAAGATGAGGGCAGTCTCAACAAATTGTTAAAGATACAAGAATACAAAATAAGAGACTTGAACTAGAAAAAGGTTTTAAGAAGAAATCGACAAGGACTTGAATTATCTAGATGAATATACAAACAATAACAAGAAAAGTGAGTTAGAATTCTAAAAGATGTATTGTCAAGATTGAAGAACTCTTCAACCTTAATTTCAATATATATTCCTGCTTAGGAAGCTTCTGAAGCGGCTTCCATCAAAATAAAAAGCTTCTCGAGTAGCTTCTACCAACTTAGAAGCTTCTTGAGCTCTTTCTACCAACTTAGAAGCTTCTTGAGCTCTTTCTACCAACTTGGAAGCTTCTCAAGCTCCTTCTACCAACTAGAAAGCTTTTCAATTGACTTTCACTAATTAAGAAACTTTTAATATATTTTAGAAGGTTCTATGGATTTTTGAAATGTATGTTCCTAATAGGCATTAAAAAATGACAAATTGAAGTTAACTACTCATTTTTAGATATTTAAAGTTTAAAATATTGAATGAAGCAAAATATTGAGGTATTAATAGAAGAAACAATATTAAAGCTACATACAAAGTTTAAGCAAAATTCAACAAATAAATTCTAAGGTATTGCTATTGGAATTATTTTTTAATTTTATATCAAAAAATCAAATATTATCATTATAAAAAAATTTATATTATCTTTTAATTTTTATGTTGGATCTTTATTAAACTTTATGAACTTATCTAATACTAACATATCTAGTGGCATGCAAAACTTGAAGTAAGTCTAATGATGTAATTAAGATTTATATTTTATTAAATTTATTATTTAAAATTTAGGATTTACTAAAGAGTCTTAGGATTTATGAGGATTTCTATAAGATTTATTTTAATTTGATAGGATTCTTTTAAGATTTTTTAAAGATTTAGTAGAGTTTTTGTAGGATTTTTTAAAGATTTGATAGAATTTATTTGAGCTTAATTTACACAATATAATAAGGAGTTAGCATGGAGCTCATCAAATCAAATATTTTAATATTACACATATCATATTAAAATTTGAACAAATCTAATAAATTTGAATAATAAACTACTTTTAAATCAAATAGATTTATCCTATATGAAACCATATTATTCATTTTTTTGTATATAATATCTAATAATGTCAATTTTTTTTATCAATATCTTAATAACAATAAGGTTAAAAATAATATATATTTAATTATCAAATCTTTTTTAATCTTTCACTTTGATTTTTTAATTTGTTGGACAAGATGTTGACTTTGTCAAGTTTAATAAAGAATTTCTTAGTATAAATGAACAAATAAAGTTTAAAATCAAAATCTTGGAAATAAAATTTGTTAGAATTTTTTTTTATAAATAGGTTAATTTATTTTTAAGTCAAATGCATGAAGATTATAAAATAAAATAAGTGAAACAAAATATTGTGTACTTTGTATTGTTAACATAATGATTTATATTAATAATTTATTTTTAAAAAATAATATAATTATAATTATAATAAATCTAATATTAATAAAAGAATCTTATATAATAAATAAACAAATAATCCAACAAACAATTAATAAATAAACAATAAAACTTTAGCTTATTATATTTCAATAATCATCTTTACATATATCTATATCTATCTATCTATTTATTTGTATATTTTAAAATGTAATACAATTTTTTCTTTGATTTGTTGCAAAGCACAAATTAAGTGTGTAGTGACTGTAATCCAACCTTTACAATTTGTATAAAGTATCTTATTCTTTTTTATGGCCAACCAATTTTTTAGTTAAGGTGTTTTCTACTCAAGTATGTTAGAAGTAAACTATCTAAGTTTTTTATATTTTAAATTTAATAAAAGTCAATTATATAGATTTTTCACATTGCATGTAAATTGCTTATTTTTCAAAGCTTATTAATCCTAGTTTATCCACTACAAAATCTCTCATGCTAAAAATAATAGTGTATGTGCTTATTATTGCAATTTGCTTGTTGGCAAAAGAATAAGGTCCTCTTTGCAATGAGTGGTTCTTGTGGTGTATAGTAATTCTTTGCAATAAGTAATTCTTTGCATCAAGTGGTTGTTTTTTGCAATAAGTGGTTCTTTATTGTATTTGGTTGCTCCTTGCAATGAATGATTCTTTGTGGTGCATGGTTTTATGGATCATTATGTTCATTTTTTATGCTAATTTTTTTCTTTTCTTTTTAGAGTAATATATTAAACTGAATTATTGATAATATACAATATAATAAGAAAATATAATGTATCAAAAATCACACAATAATATTTTATTAATACTACATAAAAAATAAATTAAAATAAATTAATATTATATATATATATATATAGAAATATATCAAAATATCCAAAAAGAATTATTAAAATATTATATATAAAATTATTTTATTTTATTTTATTTTATTTTTTTCTATTGAATTATCATATATTTTTTAATTATTAAAAAACTATTTTATTCTATATTTCTTAAAAATAATATATATATATATATATATATATATATATATATATATATATATATATATATATATATAGTTACTATAGAACACTTAGATAGTTTTCTTGTAACTTCAACAACCATATTAACTTCCATATCTAATAAAATTTAATTGTTTTAGAAGCTACTTTGAACAAATGACTAAGATATATTTTTATTTTTATTTTTGTAATTTTTTTTATACATCACTTGTTCTTCATTGAAATTACATTCTTTTATTATGCAACTAATGTATTCTATAATATGTTATTGAGATACCTTCATCACAATCACTATCAATTTTTTTAGATTGATATCATTATTTTAAATACATTGTGTAAGTTGTACTTAATAATATTGTAGTAAGATCTACATAATGCCTCTACTTTATCAATGCCACAAAAAAGTAAGTCACAAAGTCTTAAAATATATCTAATATGGTGCTTTAGAAAAATAAAAAATAGATTTCTTTTTTTCCATATTCCATTATATTATTTTTTTATTTGAAATTTTAGTCTAATAATGATATATATTTTAAAGAAGTATAAATATTCAAAGCTTTAGTAATTTATTATTATTTTTATTGTTGTAATTATTGTATATAAGTGTATATGTTTCAAATGTCTTTGGAAATATTTCTTTTCAAGTTCTAAGAGTACCTATATTTGATATAAATATTTTAAATCCTACTAGCTATATATAAATTCATGCATCTTTAATATTAGAAATTTTTAGGAGGCATGTACCTATTGCTTTTGCAAAATACTATCCAACTTGAATAGATGTAATTTCTAATATGTAAGTTTTGGATGGTAATGTTAAATATTATAATACAATTAGTATACAAAATTTTAATTATTTAGATTTAAATTCCACAAAATTAAACATGCACTATAAGAAACAGAATATTTACTTACAATCTATTTTGTTGAATTGGTTAGAAACTATGATAATTATTCTTAATACAAAAATATATTAAAAAAATATATCAATCAATATACTTTAGTATTTTTTAAAATATATATATAATTAAAAAAATTAAATAAAATAAATAAAAAATTATCTTTACAAATATAATTAATTAATATAATTGAAATATAATGGAAAGAAATATGTATAAAGTAATATGTTATATATATATATATATATATATATGATTTTTTTTAAAAATAATTTAATTTGATTTTCTAATAATATTAAATAATCATATTAAAGTTTTTTTTAATTATGATTTCAAATAATTAAAAATATTTTAAAAAAATATGTTAATAATTTTGATATGATCAAAATCATGTGGTTTATAAAAATATTTAAAAAAATTGATTAATAATTTCTATGCATTCAATAGTTAAAAGTACAAGAAATAAATTAATATTATAAAAAAGATATATAAATTCTAAAAAAATCATTTTAAATGAATTAAAGACTAAAAAAATAAAAAAATAAAAAAATAAAAAAAGATTAAAACAAGTAGTCAAAGTTTAGAATTTTATAAATATTTTTTGTTATTGATATTATACCAATGGATTCTTTTTTGAAAAAGAGTTGCATTGCAAAAGTAATATGTAATTATAGAATCTAAGTATAGATATTTAAAATAATTAGTAATATATATATATATATATATATATATATATATATATATACTTCTATCTTTAAATAATATAATTTTTTATTGATTTATCACATAATATCAAAGCCAAGTGCTCTATTTTTATTTTATTTTATTTTATTTTTAATGGAATGAGTGATTTGTAAGGATTTTTTTTACAAAAACTTAATCTACTAATCAACTTTGAAAAAATTTAAATTTTTTGTGAAAAAAACTTGAGAAGTAGAAATTGCTTAGAGCATCAATAGTCCTTGGAGTAGTAGGTCATTAGAGCATTGCATAGTATTAAGAACGTGGGCTACTTTCAAGAATACTAAATAATGATGGAATTATAGACTGCCATTGGAAATGCAAGTTACAACCAAAAATACAACCATTCTAAAGAATCTAATAGCATTTACAATTTTTTTTTTTTTAAATTAGTTTTTGAAATTGAATTTGACATAGTTTTGATTGAATGCTCATAATTCATTCAATTTAAAAAGTTTGGACTTAAAATATTTTGAGAGTATTGATATTATGTTATGTGAAAATCAACCTATGATTGTACTAGGCATTTAGCTATGGAAGGATTTGATCTTACTTTGAAGTTAGATTTATAATCCAAAAATAATACATAAGGTGTTTAGAAATATCTTTTTAGCAATCTTGAAGAATTTAAATAAGCTTCTAATTATCCTAAGTATACTCTATCAATCTTAGAAAAACCTTAAATATATCTAATTATATTCTAATCAGTTTCAAATAAATCTTACTCAATCTTTAATAATTTTAATTAAATTCTAAAGAAATACTAATCAACCAAAAGAAATTCTAAAGAAATCTTAACAAATCCTAAAAAATCACACAAAAATCTTAAAGAAATCCTCAAGAAAAATTTAAAAAATCATAAAGAAATTATAAAGAAACCTTAAAAAAATCCTTATCAAATCCCAGCCAATCTTAAAGAAATTCCAAATAAATTCTAATTGAATCCTAATCAAATCTTAATAAAATTTTAAAAAAATCTTAAAAAAATCCTAAATAAATTCTAATTAAATTCCAATAAAATCCTATTGCAAATTTAAAATCTCAATAATTATTAAATTAATTATTGATTTTAATTCATCATTTGTATACTTTTTAATCTATTAATTAAGAATAAGAATACAAAACTTGAAAGAAATTAAACTTTTAGATTGGAAGAAAAAGCTCCTAACTTGCTTGGATATTGATTGTCTTTCTTCTCCAACCTTGATGTCAATCTTACAACATAAATAGCTCTTTTTTAATTATTTACTTGCTTCCAAAATTTTTATAAATTTTAGAAACTAAGTCAAATATCAACTTATAAAAAATCACTTCAATCCAACTAGCAAATTGCTCAAAATCGTAGAAATCCTCATTGACCTTCAAAATTCAATTTTTGAGATCCTAATCCATTTAAATTTCAATAATCTTTGATATAACTATTTAATTAAGCTTAAATTCACAACACACATCTAAAACAACTATTTTCATAGAGTCACAAATTTTTACTTATAGATCTATTTTAAAGTACATAATTTTTTTTAAAATATGAATTCTTTTTCAATCTATAAAAATATAAAGTCATCCAAAACAACCTTGGCTTTATAAAGCTTTCACAAAGCCATTATTTATTCAAATCACTTAAAATCAATGCTTAAAAAAATCCTATCAAGACTATTTCTTAATCCTACTATTTATTCAACAAAAAAATCCATATTTTCTATAAGTATGTGATTTTGTGCCTTGAAATTTGGTTTTAATCTTAAATAATTTACTATTGTATTTTCAATTAAACTCTTCTATAATATATATATATATATATATATATATATATATATATATATATATATATCCAATAGCCATATTACAATATAACACTAATAATATAATACTTTATATACAAATTAATTTTTGATTTTTTAGAAGAATTTAGAATTTATATAAATATTCTAATAAAAAATTATATAAAAAAGTATTAAGTCTCATTTTTATTCTATTTCTATTTTCTCTCTAATATTTTTTTTATTATTTTTATTTTTCTATCTTTGAAATATTCTTTTTATTATAGCAATAGAATATTACATTATAAAAAAATTTACTAGAGATAATTAGCACTTTTAAAAAGAAAAGATTAGATGCATTCTAACTGATAAGGCATTGTAGAAGGATATATATAGAAAGTATAAGAAACCTATTAGATTGTCCATAGATCTAAAAAAAATTAGAAAAATATGAAGATACAAATAAGTGGACATTATCTATAATTTGCCAACATCTTTATGGCTCAAAGTTTATGACTACAAGCAAGGCAACAAGTGCAATTATTGTATAGTAGAATTTAAAAGAAACATATAAGGTTAAAAACACTTCAAGCTTATTATTTTTAATTTATAAGTTTTGGACCATACAAATGTATAAAAGTAACAACATTGCCATGTACATAGAAAATTATGAGAGATGGATGAATAACTTTCTTCAATTAGAGAAAAAATTTTAGACACACATTTTGTCATGGCATTATTAAAGAGTCTTCTAGAATTCTATCATATTTTGGTGGTGTTTTTGGAAACATAGCCTCTTATCGAGTTGACATTAACTATGATTATAATTCAATAATTGTAGTATTATATTCACAACAAGAATGTGGAAACAACCTCAAAGGTGGTATTGGATATGGAAAGAAAAATCAAGCTATATTCTCATACTTATAATCATGTAGGGTCTTTACATGATGACAAGAAGGATGCCAAATATAAATATTTTGGCAAAAAAGGTCATTATGAGAAAATGTGTGAGACCAAAGAAAAAGACATAAAATTAAAAAAATTAAAAAAATCTTTTTAAAAATAATAGACTAATACAATAGACAAGAAAGATCAAAAGAAAGAGGATGAATTTGTCTTTGTAGCTGTATTATTATGACAAAGGGTAGTGCATTGATTTTGGTACTTTTCAATATATGATAGAAAATTGAAGTTAGTTTTTAAGTTACAAAATCTACTACTAGGTCTTAAAATTTATTTAGACAATGATACTAGACTTACCATCAAAGAGAAGGATAAGATTTCTTTCCAATTTTCAAACAACATTCAAAAGAATATACATGATATTTTGTATATTGAAGGGTTAATTAAGAATTTGTTCTTTATTAGCAAAATTACAAACTAGGTTTATGAAGTTAGTTTCAAAGCTGATATATATTTTATGAAATAAGACAATACTATCATCAAAGATCTTAGATATAGAAGCTTACAAAAACTATTGAAATCTTTGGATGAAGATAAGAAGACTTCACTTATTACAAAGATAAAATACATAATGAATAAGGTTGATTTTTGGCATCAATGATATGGACATTGTGATATTTTAAGCTTTAAAAAATTATAAGTAGATAAAATGGTTATTTATTTGAACTTAGGCAATTATAAAATTGCCTAAGTTAGAATTTTGCAAATAATGTGTTTATAAAAAATAACATTGTGACACTTTTCTTTTAAAAGGTATTACTTATTTACTAAATTCTTAAAATTAATATATTTCAATATTAATAGTCCTATAAGGACAAAATTTTATAAAGAGACAAAATATTTTGTTACTTTTATTGATGATTTTTTAAAAAAAAAACTCTTGAATATTTTATGAAACAAAAGTTAGAAGTTTTGGACAATTTTAAGATTTTTAAGGCTCTAATTGAAAAAAAAATAGACTTGAAGGTTTAAAAATTATACAATAACACTGGCAGTGAATATACATCTAAGGCTTTTGAATGGTTTTATGAAAAACATGGCATTGAATGACAATTTTTGACAACTTATATGCTTTAATAAAATAGAGTTATAAAATAGAAGAATCAAAGATTATTTGAGGGTGTAAGATGAATGTTATAGTATAAGTAACTTTCAAATGCATGGTAAGCAAAAGCCATCAATACAATGACATATGTCTTTAATTGAGCTCCTATTACAACTAACAAAGAAAAACTTCCAAAAAAGTTTGATCATGTATAAAACCTACAATATACCATCTTTTTATTTTTGGATATGATGTTTGTATTAAGGACATAAACTAATAAAATCTATATAAGAAAAAAAAAGAAAAAAAGAAAAAAAAGAATATGTGTTCAAGAAAAAATTAGAATGACTATTGTCAAAGACTAAAAAATATAAAGACTCTTAAACTAGACTAGAAGCCTAAAAAGAATTGACAAGACTAAAAAAGACTTCACTCTTGTCTCTATATATACTATCTACATAATAGCTATGTGATAACATTCTATAAGATCTCCAATACATGTTCAATTTACAAGACATATGTCAAACTTATAAGATAAGTTTCATATGTGTATCCCATGTACTTAGCTTGTCCTACAAGCTATAAATATATATGATACATGGTTAACTTATTTGCCAAATTTTTAACCTATCAATCACCTACAAATATGTATAAAGATGAAATTATGTCTATGAAGCTTCTAAGAAGCTCTTCTATAAGATATTATCAAATTAATCTATTTTAATCTATTTCTATCTATCTATATTATTTAGATAACTATTAGAATAAATCTTATGTTTGTGATATTATCTCTCTTTCTAGGAACGAGTCTTACAAGGATCAATGATTATATATTGAAAAAGTCTAAGATATATCAAATTATATTTGCCACATATTTTGATCTTTGTTCTCTTTGAAGATAGTTGATTGGTCTTCTTAGCCATCAATAGTATCCCATACCAAGGCAAGAGGATCACCCTGATATTTGATCATTATTGAGGCCTTTATAACTTCCTTCAAAGAAAATATTTAGAATACCATCACGAGTAGTTTTACCTCTAAAAGTATCACCAAATACTGAAAGTCTCTTCCAAGGTCATGATATCAAAGACATTGTATCTTATCATCAATTTGAGGAAGAACATATTGTTCTTAAGGATCTTCATTTCTATTTTATTGTTTTGAAGGTTGTGATGGTTGTGATGTCTCATTTGATAATTCAATAAAGAATATCTTTTGAGCTAAGTTTGTTGGTTGATGATTCTTTATTTCTTTGGTGCTAAAAAATTCAATGAAATAACAAATAATGATACAAGATAGAAAGAAATTTCTATTAAACTAGCTTTATTTTGTAATAAATATTTTTTTGACTTTTCATTGTGGTTTTGATAGATATTGTCAATGAAATGTATTAGCTTTTGTTGATGTATTTACTAAATTCTTAGATGGTTTTCATATGCATTCACTAATATCATATACATACCAATGTACAAGATATTTCAGTCAATTTTGATGTTGTCTTGAGTC
Source organism: Physcomitrellopsis africana (assembly GCA_036785485.1). Taxonomy (NCBI): domain Eukaryota; kingdom Viridiplantae; phylum Streptophyta; class Bryopsida; order Funariales; family Funariaceae; genus Physcomitrellopsis; species Physcomitrellopsis africana. Next base: position 64,305 of record JAWRVF010000709.1, on the reverse strand, counting down.
TAAGACCTCTTCCACCTTAAATTCTTCATTGTTGTCCATTTCTATAAGAAGTGGTGGTATTTGTCTTCTTCCTTCTATATCCATTGTCTTGTATGACTTGAGCAATAATACATGGAATATAGGATGGATCTTTGTAGATTTTGGTAGGTGTAATTGATAAGCAACTAGATTGATTTATTTACAAATTAAAAATAATCTAAATTTATAACAATTCAATTTATCACAAAGATGAATAGTCTTAATATTACGACAAAATAACCATACTTTATCTCCCACATAGAATTGAAGTTGTTTCTTGCAATAGACATTTGCATTGATCTTTTATCATTCCTAAGCATCCTTTAATTATGCCTTTATTGTTGCATATAGCTCTGACAATTGATTCACCAAATCTTCTATCATAGGATTATCAGCTTTTGCAAAGTCAAAAATATCAAGTTGTAGATGATAACCATAATTGCAAAGAATGGAGTTTATTGAATAGAAGAATATATCAAATTATTGTAAGCAAATCATGCCAATGGCAAAATAGTTGTCCAATCATCTTAATGATAGTTGATGATACATCTCAAATGTTGCTCCAAAACTTGATTTATCCATTTCGTTTGTCCATCAATTGAAAATAGTTTTATATCCACTTTTAATATTTTAAAAAAGGTTCTTCAAAATCTTGATACAAATTGTGTTCCTCTATCTAATATAATATCCTTTGATAATCTATAATAATAATAGATATTTTCAAAAAAGAATTTAAATATTTCTTTACCTATGATAGATTTTATACATTATAAAAAATATGCCATCTTGGTAAAATATTCTACAATCACAAATATAGAATTATATTGTGAGCCAAAAATTCATTGCTTCACATTAGTTTAGCTTAAAAATTTAGAAAAATTTTAAAAATTTGAAGATTTAGAGCTAGAAGGATAAATTAGAAAATTAATGTAACTAATTAGTGAAAATAGTAATTAAGGAAGAAAATAATTAAAAAAAAGAAAAAAAAAGAAAAAAAAAAGAGAAGTGGTAGTTACTATTCTTACATAAGAAGGGGGTGGAAATTAAGATTAGTGAGCAAAAAGAGGGGAAAAAAAAAAAAAAAAAAAAAAAAACATGGACGTTGAAGTAGTTAGAAGTAGAAAAAATTTACTTAAAATAATAAATATTTTTGGAGTTAATATTTCTATGTGAAAATGGGATAAAAAAAGTCCTAAATTAAGCTATACAATCCTCTATAAGTGGGAGTTTTAAAAATTAAAAAAAAAAAAAAAAAAAAAAAAAAAAAAAATGAAGGTAAGTTCAGTAGGTCCATTGGCAGTGTGTTGTTGTGATTTACTCAGTGTGGCATTTATCGGCATTGCACTTGGTCGGCGGTATCCTATGTTGGATTAGAAATATTATATGGCCATCCAACCGCACCCAAGGTGGCTGTGTAAGTATGTTAGGTTTGTAGGTTGCAATTGTTAGTACAATTTTTAAAGGTTCACAAATCGATCATTCTAATTTGGTGGTCTTTGTGATTGAAAAGAGGAGTTTAATAGCCTATTGGATCTTATAGTATCGAATAGAGATTAGAAGTGGGGGTTGTGATTTTACATCTAGGTTTGTTTAGAAGATAGAGGGAAGTAAGCTAAAATGTCTAAACAAGTACCATGTGAGACGAGATAGATTGGCCAAATCAATACTTGAAGTAGATTTTAGAATTATTTTGAAAAAAAATAATTTTGAAAGACGACAATTTGTAGGATAGTACATGATACTAATAGGAGTGACTATTGTTTCCAATTTGTTAAGCTTTTGGATGGGAGCTCTCTAAGGTTTGATATTCGATGTTGCGGTGGCTTGGAGACATGGTATTGGAGAACTGAGGTTTGAAAATTGGAACAAGGGTAGTAAAGGTTATAGTGGTTGTTGCTCTTGAGTTCTTAAGGTTTTTAAAATTGTTTAAAATTGTGTGGTGGATGTTGTATATATGTGCTATTTTTGAGATAGGATTTTGAGAGGTCAAGTCAAGTAATTGCCATTGGTGATGACGAAGATTATTAGTGAACAATTTGAGAAGGATTTGAAGTATAATGAAATGGCATAAGGTTGGAAGAGATGATTATTGAGGATCAAGTGATTATGTGGATGGTGAGGGGTCTAACACAAACAAAGTGGAGAACCGATCAATAAGGTGCAAGGTGTGTGAAAACATTTTGATTGTGTTGTGCAAGAATAAAGAGGTTGTAAAGTACATGATGGTGCAAGCAATGGCACGGCACTCTAATGATCTTCAATCAAGGGTGGTTGAATTGTGAGGTGAAAAATATTGATGCAATTAATTAGTGAGGGTACAATAGAGTAGAATTACAGTAATTATTTACAATCATGAAGAATAAACAAAGATTAGTGGAGTGACTAGGTTGATATATTTTTTTTGGATTTTGGAAGAAAGAGAAGTTGTTCAATTAGAAAAATCAGCAAGTATGATAGAGAGGGGAGGCTTAAGCTAGCGAGGACTTCTCATGATGCATTGTATAGAATAACATAGAAAACAATGTCAATTGTCTTGGCAGGAAGTATTATGGAGATTTGAAATAATTGTAGATTTTTGAGAGTTTTGTAAAGGTGTTTCTTTTTGGGAGTATGGTAGATTGTTGGAATCACTTACAATCACAAAGCACAAGTGGATTGCACCTTGAGTGGTTGCTGCAGTGACCAAGGATTGTGAAGGAAATAAAAAAAATCAATTGATTCCGAGATTTTTTGATGGTGTCAAGGATGCAAGTTAGTAGGTTAGCAAAGAACTAAGAAGAAGAAATCAGAACCAGAATAACTTCATGAACAAAGAACTGAATGGACAAGAACAAGAACTAGATGAAGAATAAGAAACTGGATTTATATCAAGAACAAGGAAACATTGTGGATTACTCCAAGACTTGTGTTGGCAAAACTGAGGTGCTCCTTAGTCTTGCCTCTTATTTATACTATGAGGCCTTATGTCCTATTGGACTTTCTAAGAGTATCTTAGAATATTCTAGAAACTTGAGGAAGATTTTGAAAGATTCTAAAAAGCCTACAGGAGGTCTTGGAAGGTTGAGGAAGATTCTAGAAGACTCTAAAAAGCCTACGGGAGATCTTGGAAGGTTGAGGAAGATTCTAGAAGATTCTAAAAGATTCTAAAAGATTCTAAAAAGCTATAGAAGGTTTTAAAAGACTACAAAAAGTTCTAGTAGTGGCTTAAAGTATGTTTGTGACAGATGGTAGTATCAATCAAACATGCTATTTTCTTACAGAAGCCAATGCGGTGTTGGAACACAGAGGTATTTGTGTATGGGATGTGGTTCTTTTGATTGCCAATTTAGAATTTGTATATGCCGAAAGGAGAACATATTATGGATTTGTTGTAGGCTAGATATTGTCATGTAGTAACACGGCTATTAGGTGAAAGAAAAAAAGAATAATTATAATATATAGAAGTTCAAATGGAAATATTTGAGCAAATTATCTAAAAATTATAGATAATAGAAAAGAAAGTAGAAAAAAGTTAAAAAGCTAATATTACTTTTTTATAGAAAAAGCTTCTATTTATTTTGTATGGCCATAAATAAGGTATAATAAAATATATTAAAAAAAATAAATAATATAGGAATCATTAAGAAAGAATTAAAAATAGATTTGAAAAACTTTATCTCAAAAATCTTAGAATTGATACCCGGAAAGGACCGGTTATGAGGTAGGGTTGAAATCAGACCCTGAGATACAAAATTGCATGCCTACGGCGGGTTGATTCTTTTTTGGCAAATCAAAAGGTGGGATTAAAGAGCAGGCTAGAGGATCTTTCTTTGAGCATTTATTGGAAGTGATTTGAGTTTGTAACAACTTTGTAAGGTCTTTGCAAAGTCAGGTTTGATTCTAGAGACTTTGATTTTTGTGAAATGTATTGGGATTTACATTTTTTATCATTTTGTGAGATTGATTATAGATCTATAAGTGAGATTTTGTGCATTAGTGCATGCAATTATATTTGTAGGATGTTGTGAATTTGAAATTGATCTAATGGTTCAATCAAAGATTATTGAAATTTATGTCGATTGGGATCTTAGAAATTAGGAATTGAGGGTCATGTAGGTTTTCTAAGATTTCTAGCAATCTACCAATTGGATTGGAGTGAAATTTGTGTGTAGAAGATTTAATTTCTTACATGCATAAGAAATTTGGAACCAACTAAATAAAGTAAGAAAGAAATATTGGCATTGGACAATCGGTATTAAGGTTGGAGAAGGAGGCCGACTGACACTTGATTATAATTTTGGATTGAATTTCTTATTGGTAAATTTGGTCTTCTTCAAATTTGATGTACTTGTTGCTAACTTAGTTTTTAAGAGGTGTATAAATTTTTAAGCAAGATTAATAATTTAATCAATAGATATTGAGATTTTAAACTGTTTTAAGGTTAAAATAAATTGGTTAGGATTTGGTTAGGATTTGATTAGGATTTAGTTTAGGATTTGGCTAGGATTTGGTTAGCATTTAATTTAAGGTTTGGATAAGATTTGGTTAGGATTTAATTTAGAATTTGATTAAGATTTATTTTAAGATTTGTAAAGATTTGACTGACATTGATTAGGATTTAATTAAGATGACTAGAGTTGTTTAAGATTTATTTAGGATTTGTTTAGGATTTAGTTAGGATTTGATCAAGGTTGATTAAGATTTAATTAAAATTTGATTAAGATTGATTAGAATTTTATTAGGATTTAACTAATATTATTTAAGATTTGATTAGGATATAATTAGGATTTGACCAAGATTGATTAGGATTTAATTAGGATTTTGATTAAGATTTGTTTAGAATTTGATTAGAGGTATTAAAACTAATTATTATTATTTTTTTTTTATCTTCTACAGCCAGGTGCTTGGAGCATTCTCAAATAAGACTGCACAACATACAACAATGTCCTAGTGGGTAGGTTCTTCCAAGCTTCATGTGTGGTAGCTGAGTATGCATTCATGATACTACCAAAGGCTCTAGATCATTGCCTTAGCTTGTGAATTTACTCTTTATCTTATCTTAGTGATGTTGGAGCCTGCAATTGAGAGATTATTTAATTGGATAGAAATAGGATTATAATAAGCTTTAAAATTTATTTTTTTAGAAATATAGGAATGTTGTCTAAAGATGCAATGTTATGATCTTTAAAGTTAAATAATAGGTATAAAAAGATAAAACAATGAGAAAACAGATACATCTGGTTCAGTTGGTAGAACTTCCAATGGATCATCTTCCAGATCTTTGACGAGTGTGGTGGTAGTAGTATAGTGTGGGAGTATTCACAAAGGTAGAGAGTAGTCATAAATGTGGAGAGATATTCACAATAAAGATTAGTAGAGAATATCTAACTAGAAAGAGAGTATCTAGAATAAAAAATAAAAAAAATAAAAAAAATAAAAAAATTGGAATAGTAGAGAAGAAGTTGTAGTAGCGGAGTTTGTAGCAGAGGAGGGAGATTGAAGCATTGAATGAGTAATTTAAAGAATAAAAGAGAAACATATTAAAAAAAATTTATGTAACAAAGATTGATCCACTGGATTATAAATACAATAAAGGTGGTGAGATCTTGCTTATATTTATGAACTTAAATTTAGAAGATCTATGATAAAATCTATAGAAACAAAACACTAAGATTGTTCTGATATAGGTAATGGTTGGAAAAGTTTGTAAGATCAATCACAAGGAATTTTTGATCTTGAACAAATATTTGACAATTATATAAATTCTATAATAGCCTTCTACATTTGAGGCCATTAAAAATCTGTTGATATTAATTTCAAAATCTTATTATATCCAAAATTTCTTATTATAGGAAAGTTGTGAGGAGGTTCAAAGACATATAATTGTACTTCATCTTTTGAAATATATAAGCATCTTTTAAAATATAGTAGATTATCCTTGAATTCAAACTTTGAGATATCATAAGATTTAAAAGAAATATTCTTAGTATCATAAATAAGAGGATTTGAGGACATATTTAATTGGACTTACTTAAAAAAAGTTAAATCAATAGTCAATGTTGATTTTATTGCTTAAAAATAAAATTACTTTATCTTCAAGAAGATCATTTTTTGTTGATCAAAAGCTGCATTTTTTTTTAGGTGTAAAATAAGAATGTTTTGAAAAGGGCATCAGACAGATCTTATTATTTTTTTAGTTGATAAGTGATAATGAACTTGAATCTTAACAAAGATATGCTCCAACAAGCTTGACAATAATTCAAGACGCGTATAGACATGAAGTATTCAAGATTCTTCTGATTTATATACATAGTAATTGGATTAGAAGCACCTTCTAGATAGTGATGCCATTCTTGAAAAGAATCTATAATTATAAGAAGTTCTTTTTCATGGATTTCATAGTTGATTTCTATTGCTGAAAATTTCTTAAAATAAAAAGCTATTAGATGGAATTTGTCATCTAGTCCCATTTGTGATAATACTGTACTTTGTCAAGGATATAAGAATACAAAACAAGAAACTTGAACTAAGAAAAGGTTTCCAAAAGAAACCAATAAAAACTTTTATTTTCTAACCAAGACAACCCAAGAATTGGTGTTGTTCTTATACCCATCTGGTTATTGTCAAGACTAAAGAATTCTTCAACTTTGATCCCTATATGTACTCTTGTCTGGAATGCTTCTTGAGTAGCTTCCATCAAACTAATAAGCTTCTTGAGCAACTTCTACCAATTGAAAAGCTTCTTGAGCTCCTTCCATTAACTGGGAAGCTTTTAGAGTTCCTTCCACTAATTAGAAAACTTCTCAATCAACTTTCACCAATTAAAAAGCTTCTCAATCAACTTTCACTAATTTAAGAAGTTTTTAGAATATTTTAGAAGGTTTTGTGAATCTCTAAAGTGTATGTCACTAACATCATCTCTTTTTTTAGCGACGAGTCCCAACAAGAGCATGAATTTATTACATACATTAAAAATCAAGAATACATTGCACTAATGAAGTTATGTATTTTATTCTTCATTCTTGAATAATAGGTTCTACTTGTCCTTGAAGAAATTGCCTATGGCCTTCAGCTAATACTTCCATTGTTGAAACATCCCATTCAAAGATCTGATCTTCATTGCAACCTTCAAAACATCCTCTAAATAAGATCTCAAGACTAAAAAGATTCACCTTTCCAAGCTCAAGCAATATCACTAAAACTCGAGCATTGGAATTAAGACTCGCATGGTTGGATCTTGCTCCTAATTCAGGTCATACTTGGTATTAAAATGTATTATCCTCACTTTGCTCAATTGAAGGCTGTGAAAACTACACTAGTTCATTTGAAGCTTGTATGGCAAACAAATCTTTTGAGTCTTATTCTCCTAATATTTGAAGGTTTGACATAGTGACTAATTTGCTTCTACTACTCTATACTATCTTTGAAGAGATAATTACATACTGATGAAGGCTTTAATTTAACTCTCTCTCTCTTTATGAGTATTCCTTGAATCTAATTTGGGTACTCATTAATGTCATAGCCCTACCAGTGAACAAGATATTCTAATTTGCTCCATCTTTGCCATGAATCAAGTATCTTTTTAACCTCTTATTTTTTATGGTCTTCAATTTTAATATTAAGTAACAATTGTTGTATTCTTCTTGAAATATATGACTTTCTATAAGGTTCTTAAAGAAAAACATGAAAAACTGGATGTACCTTCATAGTAGATGGTAATTCTATATGATATGCTATTAGATTGATTTGCTTTTGGATAGAAAATGGTTCTAAACTTCGATTATCTAACTTATTGTATAGCCATTTAATCTTGGTATTTCGTCAAAGAAGTGATACTTTATCTTCAATATAAAAAATAGGTAGTTGATTCCTAAATTTAATTGCAAATACCTTATAAGCATCTTGAATTGTTTGTAATTGAAGCTTCAAGGTTGTTTGGTATTGCGATAGCTACTTTCCAAATCCTTCAGCCATTGGATTATTATTCTTTGGTATATTCTATAGATCAAGCTTTGGATGATATCTATAATTAGAATAAAATGGTGTTTACTGAGTTGAAGCATGAACAATATTATTATATGCAAATTTTGCTAATGGTAGATATGAGATCTAATTGTCTTGTTGATAGTTAATGCTGCATCGTAAATATTGCTCCAAAACTTGATTAATTTGTTCTGTTTGGTAGTCAATTTGAGGATGAAAAGCCAAAGAAAGTTTAATACCTACCTTCAATATTTCAAAAAGATATTTTTAGAATTCAGATATGAATTAGGATCCTTGATTGGATACAATATTATTTGGTAGGCCATAATATCAATATATATATTGTTAAGAAAGAGCCTTGCTATTTCTTCACTAGACGCAATCTTTTTGCAAGAGATGAAATGAGCCATTTTATAAGTTAATCAACCACTATAAAGATATTGTGCAATGAATTGGTTGGTAGTAGATTTGTAATGAAATCCATTGAGATAGAGGACCATGATCATCTCAAAATAGGCAAGGATTGCAACAATCTATGAGGGCAATATCAAGGATTTTTGAACCTTAAACAGATGTTGCAAGAAAAGACAAAGTCTTTCACTGCATTCCACATTTGAAGCCACCAAAAATCTTAGAGAAATAAGTTTCAGGATCTTGCTAAATCCAAAGTGATCCATAGTTGGAAAGTCATGGCAAGATTGAAGAACATGCAATTGTATTGGCCTTTCTAGAATATACAAACGTTCTTCAAAGTATAGAAGATCTTCCTCAAATTTGAACTTATTAATATTTATCTCAAGTGATACTTGACATCAAGGGCCAAAGTATCATTAGTAGTTGCAATACATATCTTATTGAAAAAATTAGAATCAATAGGCACCGATGTAATAGTGGCGCAAAGGCAAAATTGCTTCGGTTTCAATAAAGTTGTATATTATTAATCAAATGTTGCCTCTCCTATCTTTGGTTTAAGATATGATCTCCTCGATAGAGCATCAAATAATCTTTATTGCTTGCCAAGGCAATAAGTGATAACAAAGTTAAATTAAGATAACAACATATTCTATCAAGCTTGGCGATGGTTAATAATTCAAGCTCACATAAAATATTCTAAGTTCTTGTGATCTATATATACAATCATAGGATGCATTGCTCCTTTAAAAAAATAATATCATTCTTGAAAAGAATCCACAATAGCAAAAAGCTCTTTATTATAGATTTCATAATTAATTTTGGCAGCAGAAAACTATTAAAAATAAAATGCAACAGGATGGAATTTGTTGTTTATACCCATTTGTAAAAGTACGGCCTCTAGTGCAAAATCTGAAGCATCAGTTTCCATATAGAATGTCTTTGTAAAATTTAGATGTACCAATATTGGGGCTATAATAAATGCCGTCTTGAAGTCTTAGAATGCCTTCTCCACTTGAAGCCTCCATTCTAACTTGTCCTTATATGTCAATCAAATAAGAGAGGTGGCAACTTGAGAGTAATTTTTGATGAAGATGCGATAGAAGTTAGCAAATCTAAGAAAATTTTGTATGTCTTTCACAATCTTTGGAATGGCCTATTACATAACCGCCTCTACTTTCTTGAGATCTATCATCAAATGTTCAATAGATATGATGTATTCTATAAATTCCATCTTAAATTGATGAAATATACATTTCTCTGGTTTGGCATACAAACTTATATCTCACAGCTTTTGTAATACCAACTTGACATGCTTCTTGTGTTCTTTTAGATTTTTTGAGTAGATCAAGATGTCATCAAGATAGATTACAACAAACTTGTTCAAGTACTCTAAAAAGATATTATTCATTAAATTCTAAAAATTAGTGGATGCATTTGTTTGTCCAAAGGGCATAATATTATATTCAAAATGTTGATACCTTGTCCAAAATGTGGTCTTCTATTTATCTCCGTCCTTAATCCATACCAGATTATATATTTCATGAAGATCTATTTTAGTATAGATCTTGGCTTGGTCAAGTTGTTTCAAAAGTCCTGAAATTAAAGATAATAGATAATAATTCTTTACAACTATCTTATTCAATCTTTGATAATCAACGCACATATATAAGGAACCATCGTTCTTCTTTAGAAAAAATATAGGTGCACTTGCTAGAGATTTTAAATGCTTGATGAAATTCTTTGCAAGATTTTTATTAATATAATCTTTCAATATCAAAAGCTTATTTTAAGAAAGATTATTGATTGGACCAAAAAGAGGTTGCATTTTTTCTTAAAGATCTATAGCACAATCGTATGGATGGTGCTCTAGCAATATATCAATATTTTTTTTCTGAAAAACATCTTAAAATTTGTTATATTGCTCTAAAATATTTGCCAATGAAGTCATATTTTTTTTAATTGGAATTGCATAAATAAAAAATAGTGTGTCTTCTTCGACCGATCTTATAAAAGTCCTTATTCCAACAAATAAAGGTTTATTAATTGTAGTTTTAAAATTTTTTTTTGCAAGAATCTCTATTGGAAATGTTATTCTTTGCAATCTCTAATCTATAGATGGATTATACTTTTCTAATCAAGACAACCTAAGAATAACAAGATTTGAAGGAGTCTTAATAACATTAAATACAATTTGGCTTCTATGATCTTTGAATGACACTTCTATAGGCGTGGTTTCATGGATAACACTACCAGAGGATAAGAATTGCTCATCTATTACCTCTACATAAATAAGTTTGGATTTTTGTATTAGAAAAATTTTGTGAAGCCTCATGAATATCTCATCTATAAAATAAGCAAATGCACCCGAATCTAACAAAGCAATTGTCTCAAGCTTCTAAGGGCCAAAATACAAAAGAATTATAAAACAACAAGAAAGTTGAGCAAAAAGAGAGGAGCTTGAATAGTTTTGTAATATTGGATTGTCCAGCCGCATCGCCTCTATTGTGGCTGAATATTGTCATTTTTTTAAACAATTGTATTCCTGATTTTGATAATGTGTTGATTTTGTTTTTTCGGCCAATTATTAACCTTGTAGCCTTCTTCGCTATAATATAGGCATAGACCTTCTTCCATCCAATACTTATTTTCTTGTAAACTAAGAGGTTTAAATTGTAGTATATGAAGTTACAAATCTTCTACTTGTGAGTGTAAATTCAAAATGCTTATTGATGTGGCAAGGATATGTCGAATTAAGTGTTGTCTTATTGAAGCCAATGAATATTGATCTTATCAACATTAAAATAATTGGTTATTATATTTTACAGCTTGATTAATGGTTTCATTGAGAAATTATGGATCCAAAAGCGACAATAACAAATCCTTTACATCATCTCTTAATCTCCAATAAAATTGGCTCATTAGGGCTTCTTTGTTCCAATTGATGTTTCATGCTAATTGCCTAAAATTGGATGCATAGATTGATATAAAGTGCACCCCTTGACGTTGTTGTGTTGTGGTTCAGCTACTATGTGAAAAAATTATATATGTATATTTAATGTATAATTTATTACATGACTAAATGAAAGTCATATCAACAGATTTTTATTAGTTATAGGATATGGTTAGATTACTAGTTTAGAAAGGATTCAAAAAAAAGACTATTATTGAGATTTATACAACCTTATTTCTTTTTTTTAATAGTGATTTTGAAGTTGATTTTATGTTGATAATAACTCTTGTATATCTTAAGTCACCTTTGTTAGACATTGGTGATCCTTAAGATCTTATTTACTTCTTTTATTTGGTACTTAAAGCACAAAGTATGTAAATCTTATAAAAAGAAGAGTTAGAAAAGGGTTTTTAGTGTAAAAAGGATAGTTTGGCCATCCATGTGGATGAATAGAGGTAGATGATAGAAATCTCTATTCTAATTGGCCAAAAATCATATCCAATGGGCTTCAAGGAGGCTGCCCGAGGGTTTATTAGGAGTTAGGGTTTATTTTTTGAAAGGAGTCGAATATCAAAGGCTAGGATCATAAGGTCTAGATTTTTGGATCTGGTTTAGGTGTAAATTTTGTGTGATTTGCAGTTTTTATGAAGAAGTTATAGGCGCTCAAAGTTAAGGTGTTGATTTTGGATCTATTGTCACTCTTTTGGATATAACTTGCGCATGCAGAGAGCAATCAAGGATTGGCGACTAGGGTTGGAAAAAGCACTTTTACAACTATACTTTTTATGTACGGCTTGATAACATCTAAGCTAAGATAATAGAGATATTGAGAGTTGAAGTTAGTGCTTGTGAGCTAAGGGCAGTAAATAACCCCACAAAACTAGTGGTTATATTTTGAGCTATATCTTAAGCAATTTGATAGATTTTTAGGTCAAAATTTTTAAAAGTGTATATGTTTATGTCACAAGACTATATACAAAAATTTTGTGGCACTAAGATTTTGGATTTGTAAGATATAAGGAAAATAGTGCTCGGGTGTCTCTGAGCTAGGGTTCTAAGCACTTGCTAGGGATTTTGAGATATCGGATGATCAAAAATGAATTTATGGTTGAATCTTTCTATTAGTGAAAATTAAGAAGATTTTCTACACTCTAAAGTAAATTTTATAGAAATTGAATAGTTGGATTAAGAGTTATTAAACTCTAAAGTTCAATAAGAAATAAGTCCTTGCAAGTGAATAAAGTTTTGAAGGATTTTTGTGGAAATTTGAACCCTTTTTGTACAAACTTACTTGAATACAAGAAGGTTTGTATATATAAGTTCTCTTTTGTAAGATTGTTGTATTATTTGTCCTTTTTATTAAGCATAAATCACCTATTGGATTTTTGCCATTAAGTTTCAAATAAACTCTGCACAACAAGGTACGCAGTGTATTCCCAGATAGAAGGCCACATCATACAACAACATAATGCTTGGATCTTAGTTGTTGCCTAATGAGCCTTGTCATGTTTTCCTAATGCTTCCACAAATGCTTTCATGAAAACTTCAAAGTTGTTTAAAATTGGTGATTTTTTTTCAAACAAGGGACTAAACCATGATAGTGCTTGTTTGATAAGCAAGGTGCCAACTAATCCAATCCATAATTCTTTTGTCTAATAAGTATCAGGTCATAGAACTGTTATCAATCGAATTTGATTAACAAATATTTGAAACTTTAACGCGTTGTCGTACTGTAATTGCTTACAGTATATAAAATCCACTCAAAATACATAATATGTTTATAGATTTAGATATGTGTTAGAATGATTAGTAAAGTAAATTAAAAGAGGTTGGTATAAAAAAATTTATTTTAGATTTTTACTTAGTTTGGTTATGGCTTTTAAATTATATAGATCTAAATATTTAGTATGAAGCCTTGAAAGAAGGTGGGAGCCTAAGGATGAAAATTTAAGCTAGTAGGAGGCTTATTAGAAGGGATGAAATCAAGGCATGGTCGGATGAAGGCAAGGAATGCAGAACTTCATCCCTATTGGTTGAATACCATGCCCAATGGGCTTTGAGGAGGCTGCCTGTGACTTTAATAAGGGATTTGGCAACTTCAAGGAAGGCATTAGAAAAGTAGAGACTATGGTTAGAAAGTTTGTTTTTTAGGCTATAAATTTAATATAAAAATTGAGTGAGTTAGAGTTTTTATGAAGGAGGAGTAGGCGCTTGAAGTTAAGGTGTACAAATTGTACCTATTGTCACTCTTTTGAAGATTGAAGGAGTTATATGAGAGCTTTTGGAGATTAAGAGATGCGACTAGAGAGGTGATTTCAAGTTCTACATCTAATGTAGAAGAATTATTATACTTGGAGTTTTGAAGAAGGAGATATTGGGAGTCAAAGACATCATATTGAATTCCAAGGTAGTAAATAGGCCGTTTTGTTGATAGTGATGGGGTTTGCCATATCTTGAGTTTCTAGACGAATTTTTGTCTCAAACTTTTCAAGAAGGTGTATTATTATATTAAAAAGCTATAAATCAAAGTTTCATAGCATTTGGACTTTTAGATTGTGAGATATGAAGAATTTAGTACATGGGTGTTTATAAATAAGGGTTTGAAGCTATTGTTAGGATTTTGGCGATATCTAAAGATGAGTAATGAATCAATGGTTGAAATTTGTGGTGATAGTTATAAAAAATATATCAATACTTTATGTAAATTTAAAATGGATTTAGACAATTGGATTAGAAGTTATGGGTTATTGAAGTTCGGGAAAAATTCCCTTTCTACGGGGGAATGAGGGTTTTAGAATATTTGTTATGTTTTGAGTGGTTTGAGGAAATAAGGCTTATGTATTAGGTGTAATAGCCCTATGAAGAAATATTTTATATAAATTTGGAGGGTTTTTTTATACTTGGATCTTGGTTGTATAATTAGTGGCAGCCAGAAGCCTAGTGCTTTCTTGAGGCAAATTCTCTCTACCACGAGAACGGACTTTCTACCATTGGCTAAGGTTGCATACAATAACTCCAAACATTCTTCAACAAAGCAAATTCTATTCTTTTCAAACTATAGATACCACCTTAGAGCAGATCCATTCCAAATTGAAGATGGGAGATGCCCTGTTGTAAAAAATCAAGCTACCTATTTAAAAATTATCCATGAAGAACTGAAATTCAAATTACAAGTAGCCCAAGATTGATATAAAGACTATGTAGACATTCATTGCAAGAACCAACTAAATTTCAAAGTAAGAGATTGTACATGATTACTTTGATAAAATATAGAAACAAATCGACCATCACAAAAATTAGACTATCAAAGACTTAGACCTTTTATATCAAGTAAATCTAGTAAGTTTTCATCTCAAACTACTAAGTAGCATACACATTCATCTAGTAAGTTTTTGTCTCAAACTACCAAGTAGCATGTACATTCATCCAACCTTTCATATCTCGCTTTTATAAACCTATTATAAATCAAATATTGCTAGAAAAATTATTCCACCACCAACTCCATTTGAAATCAATTAAGAGCTTGAATATGAAATGGATGAAATATTACATTCATGTATAAGATATAGATGATTGAAATATTTCATCCATAAGAAGGGCTATGGAGTTAGCGAAAGAACATACGAATCCTTAGATTACCTTAACAATGCATCTAAGAAAGTTCGCCAATTCTATGAACAATATTCTAAAAAACCTAGATTCAATGGTCATTGAAGATTTCATGGACAATAATATCTCTTGGCTTCTAAATGATGCTTTCTATCAACAATTAAAGACTAATATAAAAAAAAAAAAAACCACGCTAAGTTCTACACTTGTATTTTTCCTATGATAGAATAGATCTTGCTAGAAGCTTATTAGTTATCATGTCAAATGTTTGCATTTCAAGGAAATTGCAGGAACAAGAGTCAGAAGACTCTTCTGCCATTTAAGCGGTTGGAGAATCATTACAACTTTTAGAATCTACTAGGTTTGAAGAACATGGACAAGATGAAGAAAGAATATTCTAACGTCAAGTAAGGCCACGCTTGGGGTCTTTGGAGATACGCCTTCATCACAAAAATCTCGATTCAAATGCCCAAGCTTTAATAATATTCCTCGAGGTTGAAAGGGTGACTCTAGGTGGACCAAAAATTATGTTCGAAGGATGTTTTGAAAGTCACAACGAAGAGCAAATTCTTGGATGGGATGTTGGTCTAACAAAGGTTATATCTAGAGGTCACCGACGCCATCTCAAGGGTCCTATTGAATCAATAACCAACGAATAAAAGACGAAACATGTTGCTTTTCTATTTTGACAAATTCTAGAATTTTTACATATGTGATTTGATCATCAAATTGCTTCAGCTCCTTATAAAACTCGTTGCTAGAAGGAAAGGTGATGTCACAAATATACTTTAAGCCACTACTAGAATTTTTTGTAGTCTTCCAAAATCTTCTTTAAGCTTCTATAATATTCTAAGATATTCTTAAAATCCTCTAAAATCTTCTTCAACCTTCCAAGATCTCTCGTGGATTCTTTAGAGTCTTCCAAAATCTTCCTCAGGCTTCTAAAATATTCTAAGATACTCTTAGAAGGTCCAATAGGACATAAGGCCTTATAGTATAAATAAGAGGTAAGAATGAGGAGCACCTCAATCTTGCCAACACAAGTCTTGGAGCAATCCAGAGTATTGTCTTATTCTTGATATTAATCTAATTTTTTATTCTTCATATAATTCTTGTTCTTGTCTATTCAATTCTTTGTTTTTGAAGTTAATCTAATTTTGAATTCTTCTTCTTGGTTCTTGGCTAACCTGCTATCTTACATCCTTGATAATAGCCTTCGACATTTGAGGCGATTAAAAATCTTGGGAAATAAGTTCTAAGATCTTATTAAATCCAAAAGAACCTACAATTGGAAAGTCATGGCGAGATTAAAGAATATATAGTTATGTTGGTCTTTCTGGGATATACAAATATTCTTCAAAGTATAGAAGGTCTTCTTCAAGCTTGAACTTGTTAACATTTTTATTGAAACAATACTTGATATTAAGGACCAAAGCATTATTATTGGTTGCAACATGCACCTCATTAAAGAAATTAGAACCAATAGGTGTCAATGTAATAATGGAGCAAAGGTAAAATTACTTTGATTTTAACAAAGTTGTATATTGTTGATCAAACGCTGATTTTCTTATTCTAGTATAAGATATGATCTTCTTGATAAGCATTGGACAGTCTTTATTGCTTTTCAAGTCAATAAGTAATAATAGAATAAAATTAAGATAATGACATATTTTATTGAGTTTGACAACAATTAAGAATCCAAGTTGACATAAAGTTTTTTAGATTCTTGTGATTTGTGCATATACTCATAGGATGCATTATTCTTTTGAAAAAATAATACCATTCTTAAAAAAAATCTACAATAGCAAAAAATTCCTTATTTTAGATTTTATAATTAATTTCAACAATAAATATCTTTTGAGAATAAAATATAGTAGGATAGAATTTATTATATATATATCTATTTATAAATATACGATATCTAGTACAAAATCTAAAGCATTAGTCTTTATGTAAAATGCTTTTATAAAATCTAAATGTATTAAGATTCGAGTTGTGATAAACATTGACTTGAAATCTTGGAATGCCTTTTCCACTTAAGGCCCCAATTTAAACTTATCTTTGCATGTCAATGGAATAAAAGGGGTGGCAATTTTAGAATAATTTTTGATAAAGATCCAATAGAAATTGGAAAATCTAAGAAAATATTATACATCTCTACTTCTACCTTCTTGAGATCCATTATCAAATCTTTAATACAAGATATCTCAAAAATTCCATCTTTGGTTGATGAAATATACATTTCTCTAGCTTGGCGTATAAACCTATATTTGATAGCTTTTGTAATACCAACTTTACATGCTCTTCATATTCTTCCAGATTTTTTGAGTAAATTAAAATATCATCAAGATAAATCACCACAAACTTGTCTAGATACTCTTAAAAGATATTATTTTTTAAATATTAAAAGATAGCAGGTGTATTTGTTAATCTAAAGAATATGATATTATACTCAAAATGTCCATACCTTCTCCAAAATATGGTCTTCCATTTGTCTTCTTCCTTGATCCATATCAAGTTTTATATTCCAAGAAGATTTGTCTTAATATAGATCTTAGATTGGCTAAATTTTTCCAAAAGTCTTGAGATTAACAGTAGTAGATAACTATTCTTCATCATTATTTTATCTAATCTTGAATAATTAATATACATATGTAAGGAACCATATTTTTTCTTCACAAAGAGTATATGTACACTTTTTAGAGACTTTAAATACTTGATGAAGTTCTTTGCAAGGTTTTTATCAATATAATTCTTCAATGCTAAAAGCTTATTCTAAGAAAGGTTATAAATTAGGCCAAAAGATGGTTGTATTTTTTCATGACGATTTATAGTATAATTGTATGGTTGGTACTCTAATAATATATGAGCATTTTTCTTTTAGAAATCATCTTGAAATTCACTATAGTGCTTTGGAATAATTGCCAATAAAATTGTATCTTCTTTAATTGGAGTTGCATAAATAATAAATGATATACCTTCTTTAGCCAATTTTATAAAGAACCTTATTCCAATAAATAAAGGCTTATCAACTTGTGACTTTTTATGAAGTTTTCTTGTAAGGATTTCTATTGAAAATGTCATTCTTTGCAACCTCCAACTTATAGATGGATTATACTTTTTCAATTAAGAAAGTCTGAGAATAATAAGATTTGAAGGAGTCTTAATAATATTAAATATAATTCAGCTACTATAGATTTCAAATGATACTTCTATAGATATTATTTCATAAGTGATACCACTAAAGGATAAAAATCATCCATCTATTACATCTATATGAATAGGGTTGGATTTTTGTATTAAGAGAATTTTATGAAGCTAAACAAATTACTCATCTAAAAAACAAATAGATGCCTTTGAATTTAATAAGGCAATTACTTGAAGCTTCTAAAGGCCAAAACGCAATGGATTTATAAAACAATGAGTAGATCAAGCAAAAAGAAGGGAACCTAAATAATTATATAATGTTAAATTATCCAATTGCATGATTCCTATTATGGCTAAACATCTTCATTTTTTTGAACGATTATACTTTTAATTTTGGTGATACATTGATTTTATTTCTTCATTCAATTGTAAGTTTTGTGGCCTTCTTCACCATAATATAAATATATACCTTCTTCCATCTCAAGCTTCTTTTTTATAAATTGAGAAGTTTAAAATGTACCATATTAAATTATATATCTTCTACTTCTAAATATGAATTCAAATTACTTGTGAATGTAGGAAGAGTGTATCAGATTGTATTTTGTCTTGTTGGAGCCCATAAATGTTGATCTTGAAAATATTAAAATAATTGATTATCACATTTCATAGCTTAGTTGATGGCTTTATTAAACAATTATAGATCCAAAATCAATAATAAAAAAATCTTTCATATTATCTTTTAATTCTTAATAGAAATAACTTATGAAGGCTTTTTCATCTCAATTGATGTCACATATTAGTTGCCTAAAATTAAATACATAGATTAATATACAATGTGCCCCTTGTCATAATACTTGAATCTTAGTTTTTTTGTGTAAGGAGCCTTATTATGTTTTCTAAATGCTTCCTTAAATATTTTCATGAAAGCTTTGAAGTTATTTAAAATTGATAATCTCTTCTCAAACAAGGGAACAAACCATAATAATTCTTATTCCTTAATTAAAGTGCCAATCAAACCAACCTTTGATTCTTCTGTTGAATAAGTATTAAGTCGTAGAACTATTATTAATTGAATTTGATTGACAAATCCTTAGAACTTCAAATGTGTATTATCATATTTCTCTAAAAGATTAACTCAAGGCTCTTTATATTGTTGAATAAGTGGATTTTCTTGACAAGTATAAGTAGTACTATATCATCAAGTATAGAAGTTAGAGGTGGATATAGTCTAGGTTGTAGTACTTCAAATATTATGTTGTTATGAAGTTTTACAACAACCATTTTAATCTTTACAGTCCTAACAAATTACATAGTAAGAGCACTTATGATGGCATCCAACTTGGACTCAAAAAATTTGGTTATACTAATATCTTGACCTCTACCTATTCTAAGTGAAAAAATAAATAAATCTTATAAGAAGACAATATCAATTTACAGGAAGGTAATCTATAACCTCTAAAGTGCTAGTATATCTTTAAAAAGAGAGATAATCCACTCTTTAATAAGAAGGATCCAACTCTGATATTTAAAATAAGTGTAATCTCAACAAATTATTAAAGATATGAGAATAGAAAACAAGAGACTTGAATTAGAAAAAAGTTTCAAGAAGAAGTCGACAAGGACTTAAATTTATTTAAATAGATATATGAACAATACCAAGAAAGGTGAGCTAAAACTCTAAAAGATGCATTGTCAAGGTTGAAGAACTATTCAACTTTGCTTCTAATATATATTCCTATCTAAGAAGCTTCTGGAGTAGCTTTTACAAACTTAGAAGCTTCTTGAGCTCTTTTTACCAACTTGGAAGCTTTTTGAGCTTTTCCTACTAAATACAAAGTCTAAGAACCTAGCATGGCCTTGAAATCTTGCTCCATTTCTTCATAATGGCTCCCAAGGTTGTAAAACTTATTTTTATCAAAGTCTTCAAAATTGCTCTAAAAATTCCTAAGAAATTCTAAATAAATTTTAAATAAATTTTAAAAGTTTCTATGATATCACTAAAATAATAGTATTAATTTAAGACTATTTTATTCTATATTTTTGATTTTATATAATAATAAAATTAATTTAAATCAACTAAAAATCTTATTTTTTACATAAATATTTAAAAAGACATGAGGTTTATTTTTCATGCTTCTTCTACCTACTAAGTAATATTTATATATTTTTAATAAGTGATACATATAGATAGAAGGCCAATGTAGATATTAGTTTCAGTAATTAAATACTAATTCTTTAAATTAAAAAAAAAAATACTAAATCAATTAAAATAATTACCTCTAAGACTTACTAAGATTCTAATTTTATGACTTTTTTCTAATAAGACTCTTATAACTTATAAACTCTTTTAAATTCTAATGAATACTTAAATAATCAAATAAAGTCTTTTATCATAATATTTTGGTATTTAAATAATTTAAAAATATGATTTTAATTAATCCACCAATTAAAATTTATTGATAGAACTTATATCTATATATATATACTATCTACCTAATAGCTACATTATAATATTCTATAGAACCTCTAACATGTATTCAATTTGTAAGACACATATCAAACTTGTAAGACAAGTTTGTTATATGTGTACTACGTACTTAGCTTGTCCCACAAGCTATCAATATGTGCAATATGTGGCTAACTTGTTGGCCAAGTTTTAACCTACTAATCATTTATAGACATGTATAAAGATGAAATTACATCTGTAAAATTTTTAAGAAGCTTTTCTATGAGATATTATCAAATTAATCTACTTTTATCTATTTCTACCTATCTATATTATTTAGATAGCTATTAGAATAGATCTTATATCTGTGATAGTTTGTGTCCATGTATTAGATTAAAAATATACAAAATTTGATTTCAAAAATAAAAAAATATATTTTTAGGCTATGTTGAGGATATTAAGTACTATTATCTTTATAACATTCAAAATGGCTCTACTATTAAGAGTTTTCATACTAAGTTTATTAAGTATAAAGACTTTAAATTATTAAAAGAAATTTTAGAAGTTTCTATTAATAAATTTTAAGATTTAGTAATAAAGATTAACTCTATCAATTTATCATTGGATTTAAAAAGTAATTGTAACAATATAGTAGAAGATTTAGATAATAACAATGGTCATCAATAATCAATTGTTGCATCTTAATCTTTAATTAAAAAAATTCTAAAATAAGCTTGTGCATTTAGACAACAATATGCAATTTTAAATCCACCTCCAATCCTCTCTTCTACTACCACCTCTACCTATGATGATATATACACAAGCATATCTATTAATAGAAAAATAATTAATTAATGATTCAATATTGGTTTTGATTCCTTTGAAGTCTTTTATATCTTTAGCATTGTTGTATTATAATAGTGCTATAAGATAAAAGAGGAAAAGAAAATACATATCATAGATAGAAAATATTAATGAACCTAGTTTAAAGTTTTTATAAAGTTTTAAAATATATAAATATTTTAAAACTTTACAAAAATTTAGAGTTCATTAATATTTTTGTAAAGTTTTAAAATATATAAATAATACAAAAAGCAGCTATTTACATTAGAAGATTGACATCAAGGTTGGAAAAGGAGAGCAATTGACATCCAAGCAAATTAGAAGCTTTTTCTTCCAATCTGTAAACTCAATCTTTTTAAATTTTTTAAGCTTGTTATTAATTAATAGATCAAGAAGTGTACAAATTTTTAATAAAGATTAACTATTAATTTAATAATTATTGAGATTTTAAATCTATTATAAGATTTGATTAGAATCTTATTAAAATTTATTTAGGATTTTTTCAAAGATTTCATTAAGATTGATTAGGATTTCATTAGAATTTCATTTAAATTTGATTAGAATTTGATATACATTTTATTAGGATTTACTTAAGATTTGATTAAAGTTTAATTAGAATTTATTTAGGATTTCTTTAGAGTTGGCTAGGATTTGGTTAGGATTTTATAAAGTTTTTTAAAGATTCTTTATGATTTTTTTAGTATTTCCTTATAATTTTTTTAAAAGTTTTTAGAATTCTTTAAGATTTTTTTGTGATTTCTTTAGGATTTCTTTATGATTCTTTTAAGATTTTTCAAAAATTACTTCAAGATTTGAATGTCATTGTTAAAGATTCAATTGGAATTTATTTAAGATTTTATTAGGATTTTTAGATTCTTGATTAGTTGCAAAACCTTAAATTTACCTTCCACAACCAAGTACCTAGTACATTCTCAAACAAGACAACTCGTAAGACAACAATGTTGTCTTATTGTAATATGACTCTAGGATAGAAGAGCAAAAGAAGACTTATATTATAGAAAATCTTAGTTGAAGACTAAGTTACAAAATTATTTTAGAAAACATAGGTAAAAAAAAAAAAAAAAAAAAAAAAAAGTAATAAAAATATTTAATGCTAATACTATCTTTTTTATAAAAAAGGCTTCTATTTACTTTGTAGGACCATAAACAAGATAAGACAAGGTAGATTAGCAAAAATACTACAATAGGCATCTTAAGATCAAAGTAAAGGGTAATTTCTAGCAAAAAATATTTAAAAAATCCCTAGATTGATACCTAGGGAGGGTGGTTATGAACCAGGATTGAAACTAGATCCCAAGATACAAAACTATGCACCTATAACAAATGGGATCTTTTATTCGTGATCAAAAGATAGGATTTGAGAGCAGACTCAATAGGACTTTTTTGATTATTGGTTTTAAGGTTTTCAGATTTGTAATGACTTTATGAGAGCTATGCAAAGTCAAGGTTTTATTTGGACGACTCTAAATATTGACAAATAAAGTAGGTTTGTATTTTTGAGCATACTAAAGATTTTGTAGTAGGTCTATGGATAAAAATTTGTAGATTTGTGCATATAGCTATGTTGAAATTCTATTAAATATTTGAGCTTAATACAATAGTTAGATCAAAGGTTATTGAATTTTAAATTAGCTAGGATCTTAGAAATTGGATTTTAAGGATCACTGAGAGTTTTTATAATTTTGAAAAATGTGTTAATTAGATTAGAATGATTCTTTTTTAAATTGATAGTTAATTTAGTTTTTAGTATTTTTATAAAAATTTAAAATATATAAATGGTAAAAAAAAGAGATATTGATATTGGAAGATCAACATCAAGGTTAGAAAAAGAGGGCGGCTAACAGCCAAGAATATTAGGAGTTTTTTTTTTCAATTAGTAAATTCGATTCACTTCAAATTTTATATATATATTTTTTAAATAAAAGATTAAGAAGTGTACAAATTTTAAATAATGATTGATAATTAATTTGATAATTATTGAGATATTAAAATTACTATTGAATTGATTAGAACGTCATTAGGATTTATTAGTATATTAGGATTTTATTGGAATTTCATTAAGATAATAGGATTTCATAAGGATTTTATTAGGATTTCATTAGGATTTCATTAGATTTTGACTAGAATTTGATTTAGGATTTGATTAAGATTTGACTTAGGATTTGATTTAAGATTTGACTAAGGTTTGATTTAGGATTTGATTTAAAATTTGATTATAATTTGACTAAAGTTGAATAAGATTTAATTAAGCTTTGATTAAAATTTGATTAAGATTATATTAGATTATATTTAAGATATGATTAAATTTTAATTAAAATTTAATTAAAATTATATTAGGATTGTTGGATTTTTTATTAGTTGTAATATATAAGTGTACCTTCTATAGCCAAGTGCCTAGTGCATTCTTAAACAAGACAATATATAATATGATAGCATATATGATACATATTTTTTACACAAGTATTGAAAAATTAATTACTATCATTAAAGCTATAAGAAAGAATGATATATGAAAGTGGAGGGAAGCAATGGATTTAGAATATCAAAGTCTTATCAATAGTAAGACTTGGACTTTGACACCTTTAGTAATAAATAAAAAATCAATTGATATTAAGTAGATTTTAAAGATTGAATACAATACAAATAGTTCGATAGAGTGCTATATGGTAAGATTAATTGCAAAAAGTTATGTATAAATAGAAGGTATTGGTTATAATAAAATTTTACTCTAGTAATAAAGATGACCTTGATTTATATACTTCTTGCATTAGCTACAATTAAAGATTTGAAAGTTTATCAAATAGATGTTAAGACAACATTCTTGAATAGAGATTTAAAAGAAAAAATATACAAGGACCAATGAGAATATTATATATATTAGAAGGTAAAAAAAAACTAGTGTGTAAATTCTTTAATATTCTCTATAGGTTCAAACAATCTCCTAAGGCATAGTAAAAGAAAATAGATGATTATTTTATCTCATATATTTTAAAAAGAAGTCAATAAAGTTTTATTATTTATATAATATAAACTAATAATAGATTCTTCATCATCATTATATTTTATATGAATAATTTGATATTTGAATCCAAAAATAAAGAATTTTTTTTAAAAACAAAGAAAAACTTATCCAAAAGATTTAAAATAAAAAATTTGGAAGATATCCATTATATTTTAGGTGTGCAAATTACAAAGAATCAAAAGATCTATAAAATCTATCTTAATCAATAAAAATATATAAAAAATATCCTTGAAAGGTTTGACATAAAAGATTATAAATCTTTAATTATAATTTTGGATTCTAATAGCAAATTGTTAAGAAACATGAGTCCACAAATTCATAAAGAAGTTGAAATAATAAAAGAAATTCCATATTGAAATGCAACTGGTAATTTGGTCTATGCAATGATAGGTACTTAAGTCAATATTCTATATCTAATGGAAGTTGTTAGCTAATACATGGTAAAATCTAGCCTACATCATTGGATAGTTGTGAAATGGATTTTGTGGTATTTACAAGACATATCAAAATATGTGCTATAATATAGTGGAAATTCTTAAAATTTATAAGTAATTGATTGTTATAATATAGATTATATAAAGATATTAATATATAATATTTAATCACTAGCTATACATTTTTATTGATTTGTCATAGAATTAGTTGAAATAACAAGAAATAACCAACAATTGTATTATCTGCCACTGAAATAGAGAATATGGCAGCTTTGCATATAACAAAAGAAGCAATTTGATTTTAAATATTTTTTAAAAATATTAAAGAACACCTCAATTCTTTCGCCTTAACAATAATAAGATATCGCTTCCATGCTTTTATATAAGAACTATTATCAAGGACATGCTTGTTAGAACCTTCTAGAATATTCTAAAAGATACTTAGAACTCTCTAGAACCTTCCAGAACCTTCTTGTGTCAAGGATATGCTTGTTAGAATCTTTTAGAACATTCTAGAAGGTACTTAGAACTTTCTAGAACCTTCCAAAATCTTCTAACATCTTCGTAGTTGATAGAAGTTACTTGAAATGCTTCCTAATCATTAGAAGTTGATCAAGAAGCTTCATCAATAGGTGTATATATTGGAGTTGAGGTTGAAGAGTTCTTCAGTCCCGACAATACATCTCTTGGAATTCTAGCTTATCTCTCTGGTGTTGTTCTTGTACTCATCTGATTAACCTAATTCTTGCCAGTTCTTCTTGAATTTCTTGTTTAGACTTTTAGTCTATATTCTGCATCCATGATAGTTTGTCGAGACTGCCCTTCTATCAATATCAGAGCTTAATTCTTTGAGGCAGAGAGTGAACTACCCCTTTCTTTGGAGATACTTGAGCGTTCTAACGGTTGCGGATTATCCTCCCTTGGACCGGTATTGATTACTTCTTTTTTACTTAGCATAGCTAATAGTGAAGACATTAACATGGTAGAATCTTTGTAGTCAAAGTTAGATGTGATCATCAATACCCTTAATACTCTAGTAGTTAGAAGTGTTGAAATTAAAGGAAATTTTATTAAGCTTTTTAGAGCTATAAGAGTGGAAGTGGCTCAAACTACAGTACAACCACCTCTAGCTAATGAAGTACTACCATCTACATCTCAACATGAAAATTTGATTATACCACAATACAAAGAACCTTGACTCAATCTCCTAGAGAAGTTTGATGGTATCCGATCAAAATTTTATAGTTTTATAAATTAAATTCAATTGGTAACATTCTTACAACCAAAATACTATTCAATCGAGGAGTTGTGAGTTGGATTAGCGGGGACATTGCTTACTAGACAAGCTTTGTCTTGATTTGCCCTCTTATTTGAGAAAAGGTCTTCTATCTTGAGTAATTTTGAGACCTTTCTAGAAGCATTCGAGGAGGCATTTGGAGAGCATGATAAGGCTTGGTGGGCAACCACTAAGATTCGTTTTCTACGTGAAGGATCACGTTTTGCATCTATTTATGTATCGGACTTCAGACAACTTGCTTGTAATATCAACTAGGGAGAAGAAGAGCTAGTGAGTCAATTTTATTGAGGACTCACAGATGATGTTGTTGTAATACGTGCTATTCTGCTCGAGAATGCTCTGGGCACCTGGTTGTGAAAGACAAAAAGGAAATACACAACAACAAGATCCTAATAACTCTAATAGAATCCTACACAATTTCTATTAAATCTTAACAATATTAATCAAACCTTGATTCAATCTTAAAGAAATTACAAAAAAAGAATAAATGAATCATACATTAATCATAATAGAAAATAACATATAAAATACTAAATTTAGAAAATACTAAAAATAGAATCTTAAAATCCTAAGTCATATCTTATTCAAACCCTAGGTCAAACCCTAGTCAAAACCTAAATCAAACCCTAAGTCAAACCTTGATCAAACCCTGAGTCAAATCCTAGTCAAAACCTAAGTCAAATCCTAAGTCAAATCCTAAGTCAAACCTTGGTCAAACCCTAGTCAAACCCTGGTCAAACCCTAGTCAAATCCTAAATCAAACCCTAAATCAAATCCTAAATCAAACCCTAAGTCAAACCCTGGTCAAATCCTAAATCAAACCCTAAATCAAATCCTAAGTCAAATCCTAGTCAAACCCTAATCAAAACCTAAGTCAAATCCTAAGTCAAATCTTAAATCCTAAACAAACCCTAAACAAACCCTAAACCCTAAACCCTAAACCGAATCCTAATCAAATCTTAAACCAAACTCTAACCAATTCAAATCAACCCTAGGAAAAATTAGAACCTCAATATCTGTTGATTAGACCGTTGATCTTACTTAAAACTTTGTATACCCTTCAACCTCTTAGTCAAAAACAAGCACAACAAATTTGAAGGAAATCGAACTTACCAAATGGAAGAAAAACCCCAAAACCTTCTCAGGTGTTGGTCGGCCTCCTTCTCCAACCTTGATGCTGATCTTCTAGTGCTGATTTCTCCCTTCTTCACCATTCAATCAGTCTCAAATCACTCATGTATATAGAAAAACAAGTCTATTATCCACAAAAATAAAAATTACTCCAATCCAACTAGCAGATTGCTCAAGATCTTAAAAACCTTAACTAACCCTCAAAACTTAAATTCCAAGACCTTGACCCACTTAAACCTCAATTACGTACAACTAAACTATTAGATTCAGTTCAAATTCATAGCACATATTAACAACAACAATACCCAAAAACCCACAAATTTCTAGCCGTAGATTTGCTGCAAAGCTTCTAGAATTGCCTAAACCATCAACCCTATTTTATTTCACAAAATCTCAAGTAGCTGAAATAAACCTTGACTTTGCAAAGGTATTACAAAGTCGTTTTCTATCCAAATCACTCGAAACTAACTCCTATACAAAATCCTTCAAGTTCACTCTCTAACCCCAATCTCCGATCTGAAAAAACCCCCTCCATTTGCCATCGGCACGCGGTTTTATGCCTTGGGATCTGGTTTCGACCCAGGTTCTTAACCAGCCCTCTCCGAGTATCAACTCTTGTAATTTTGAGGTAAATTTCTCTAAAACCTACTCTTAACTCTTTAATAAACATGCCTATATCAATTATCTTTCTAATCTACTTTATTTTACCAAATAAGTAGAATTCCTTTTTATAAAAGGCAGCATTAGCATCTTTTAAATTTTACTACCTCCTTGTCTATTATCTATTTTTCTAAGATAATTTTCTCTAATATTTTTATTTGAGCTCTTCTATAATATAATCACTCCTTTCCTCTTTCACCTAGTGGTCGTATTATTATACAACAATGTGAAGGATTTATTGCTATTTCTACCTGACCCTCAAATACTCAACGAAGCAATCAACCAAGCGTTGAAGTGTGACAATTGGCTTTTTCAATAACATCAAAACCATTATTCCAGAGCTACATGGTATCCACAAGGAAACCAATTCTACTCAACTGCTCTTATCAAGAGTGTGGAAGCTCAATTTAAAACAGAAGACATGCAAATCAATACAGTATGTTTCAAATCCCTCATAGCTGAAGAAAAGAAGTGACAATTTGAACAAAACTTATGCTTATATTATGAAGAGGTAGTCCATAGAGTCAAAAATTGTCCTAGAAAACAGACGCCTTGAACAACAAGACTCAGGAGCACGAGCATGCGGGAAAACAAGGACACCCAGCCACAATAGAGACTATTGTCATGGTGAGAGTCTTAGCCCTAAGAAACACAAGATCTTTTGTGCTTCTAGTTTCTCAAGTGCAAGATGAAATTCATAAAGGTTCATAAAATTGAAGAATTTATATAAAAAACATATTTTTATTAACCCTAATATATTTTGTCTTTAGAGACATGCCTCCAATTTTGATCATAAATCCTAGAATATCACATTAATTGAAGCAAAATTTAAACATAAGATACTTAAAAAAGTAAAAAAGCAAGCACAAAAAATATATTGATCATAGCTATTATGATTAGGGAGAACCATGTTGTCAAAATTATCCCTCCTTACAGTCTTCTATTTTGGACCCCCTTTGCTTCACACCTTCATTGCTCTTTATTAAAAAAGATCTAAGTGTTGAAATTTGGTAGACTTATAGCTTGTCTCATGTTGTAAATGTCCTCCAAATATTTCTCCAAAAATCTTCTCCAAACTTGAGTTATAGGTTCCATCCTTCTTTTTTAATTTTGCCTTCTAACAACTCTAGATCTGACTACAATTTTCCTCATAACTCCTTGAATATAACTCCAATGGCAATTAGTTTTTTTTAAAATCTAACAGACTTATATATCTACAATCTCCAACAAATTTTGCTCAAAACACTACTCTAATCACAAAGATATGCTCCCTCAAACTTTGCAGATTTGGAAATAGACCCTTGTAACTTTGAAAGAGCATAACATTTTATTTATAAAACAAATGAGTGTCAAACTTATGCTCATGTCTTTCTTAACTTACATAGATTATGTCTACCAAATCTCACTCTCAAATTCATCTTCTAACTTTCTCTATACACAAAAAAATCCACATACACACACTACCCATATAAATCCCAATCTTGCCTTCACTCTATTTTTCTTTTCATCCAAACCTGGTTATAATTTCACTCATAACTCTCTGCTCAAAGATCATATTGACTTGAGATTTTGACACAAAGTAGTTAATTTTATAAGAAACAAAAAACCAATAAATTTTGCTGCTAAAGTCCAAGTGGTTTCCAAGAACCAAGGCCCAAAATTTAGTAACCCTTATTGCCCTAGTCTTAGACACTTGCAACTTTGATGACTCATATCTCCCTTGATACTTGTTCAAAAGACATGAGAATTTTTTGTATGACTTTTTTATTTTGTCTACTACAAACCTTCAAAAAAAATTGCACTTAAAATCCTCTCCAAGCTTCCTTTACACAAAAAAATATATACTGCCTATCAAAAAAATCCTATGCCTTCCAAAAAAATCTCTCCCCCTTCTCTCTCACGACCCTTCCTTGTCATTTCCCTCCTAGTCTTCCTTATCCTCTTGGTAAAAAAGACCTCTTAGCCTATGTCTTTTCCACTTCCTCAACCTTTTTCTTTGGACTAACTTGAAGAAATTTCAATCTTCTTACTACTAATTCTCTATCAACCTTTCTTTTAATTTTAGCCCAAAATATATAAGTTTAGATCTAAGAGAGAAGAAAATAAAGATAAAGTAGATCTAAAATAAATAGAAGAAAATCTAACAAGTAAAAAGAAACAACTTAGATTAGATTAGAGATAAAAAAAGAAAGAGCAATATCCTAAATTTTTTCATCCTTTCTTCTTCTAATCTTAATCTTTTTATTTTAATACATTCTTTTATGTCTTTCACACTATATTTTAATTTACAACACGACACCATTGTCATGTTGTGGTTTGGCTACTATGTAAAAAAATTGTACATGTATATTTAATGTACAATTTATTACTTAGATAAATGAAAGTCATATCAGTAGATTTTATTGGTTATAGGATGTGATTAGGTTACTAGTTTAGAAAGGATCTATTAAAAGGATTATTATTAAGATTTATACAACCTTATTTTTTTTTTAGTACTGACTTTTGAAGTTAATTTTATATTGATAGTAACTTGTATATATCTTAAGTCACCTATGTTAGACATTGGTGATCCTTAAGATCTTATTTACTTCTTTTATTTGATGCTTAAAGCACCAAGTATGTAAATCTTATAAGAAGAAGGGTTAAAAAAAGATTTTTAGTGTAAAAAGGATAGTTTGGCCATCCATGTGGATGAATAGAGGTAGATGATAGAAATCTCTATTCTAATTGGCCAAAAGTCATGCCCAATGGGCTTCAAGGAGGCTGTCCAAGGGTTTATTAGGAATTAGGGTTTGTTTTTCGGAAAAAGTCGAACATTAGAGGCTAAGATCATAAGGTTTAGGTTTTTGGATCTGATTTAGGTGCAAATTTTGTGTAATTTGCACTTATTATGAAGAAGTTATAGGCGCCCAAAGTTAAGGTATTGATTTTGGACCTACTGTCACTCTTTTGAGTATAACTCACGCATACACAATGCAATCAAGGATCGGCGACTAGGATTGGAGAGAACACTTTCACGGCTATACTTTATATGTACAACTCAATAAAATCCAAGCTAGGGTGAAGGAGATATTGGGAGTTGAAGTTAGTACTTACAAACTTAAGGGCAGTAAGTGACCCGCTTACATAGTGGTTACATTTTGAGCTATATCTTAGGTAATTTGATATATTTTTGGCTCAAAATTTTTAGAAGTGTATACGCTTATGTCACAAGACTATGTACAAAATTTTTGTGGCATTAGGATTTTGGGTTTGTGAGATATAAGGAAAGTAGTGCTCAGGTGGCTCTGAGCTAGGGTTTTAAGTACCTGCTAGAGATTTTGCAATATCAGACGATCGAAAATGAATTTATAGTTGATTCTTTCTTGTGATGAAACTTAAGAAAATTATCTACAGTTTGATCTAAACTTTATAGAATTTGAATGGTTGGATCAAGAGTTATTGGACTCTAAAGTTCAGTAAGAATTAAGTCCTTGCAGGTGAATAAAGTTTTGAAGGGTTTTTGTAGAAATTTGAACCCTTTTTGTACAAACTTACTTGAATACAAGAGGGTTTACATATATAACTTCTCTTTTGTGAGATTTTTGTATTATTTTTCCTTTTTATTGAGGACAAACAATTTGTTAGATTTTGCCATCAAATTTTAAATAAACTCTCCACATCCACGTATCCAGTGTATTCCCAGATAGAAGGCCACGTCATACGACACCATGTGGCTGGACATTTCAACACCCCAAATTAATCAAGGTTCCTTTCTCTTAACTCAACCTTCTCATTACTTTACGGTACTTTTATTTCTTGATATTCAAATATTGTAAACCAATGCTCTACTAGACTCAGGAGTATCTGCTTGTTTTTTACATGAAGAGTTTGCCAAGCTTCACAAATTTGTTCTTGTGAAGAAACCAAAGTATGTCCATATGGAAGTCATAGACGACCGATCTTTGTCTTCTGGCAACGTTACTCATGAAACTAAACCACAGAAGATACATCTTGAAAATTATAAAAGTAACATTGTGTTTAATATTATCAAGATCCCTTCATGTCTAGTTATTTTGGGACTATCTTGACTTGATAAATATAATCCATTGATAGATTGGAAGTTGCAAAAAGTGATATTTCCAACAAAATCCTTGAAGGTGGAATTTACCAAGATAATGTCTAGAAACAAACCTTTGTTCATAGATATGAGGGCCTTTATGAAAGAAGCCAAGCATAATACACCAGCTCGAGAAGATACAACTCTAATTTTGATTATTTTGAAGCAATATGAAGAATTCAAGAATGTCTTTGAGAAGAAGAATGCTGACATGCTACAAGAGCATCGATCATACGATTATGCTATAGATCTCTAAAATAGAGTACAACCACCATTTGGCCCAATCTACAATTTGTCACAAGACAAGCTCTCAATATTAAAAGATTATATTGAAGAGAATCTTGTGAAAAACTTCATTTGGCATTCTAAATCTCCAACAAGTGCACCTATCCTCTTTGTGAAGAAGAAAGATGGCTCATTACAAATTATCGAGGCTTGAATAAGATCATCATGAAAAATCGATATCCATTATCACTAATATTCAGACTCTTGGAGCAACTTGGTGAAGCCAAAATATACACCAAGATAGATCTTTGTGGAGCTTACAATCTTATATGAGTAAAGGTGGAAGATGAATGGAAGACAGCATTTTGGATGAGATATGGATATTTTGAATATAATGTCATGCCTTTCGGATTGACCAATGCACCAACTATATTTCAACATTTGATGAATGATATTTTTTGAGTGTATTTAGATAAATTTATTGTTTGTTACCTCGATGATATTTTGATCTATTCTAAGAATATTCAAGAACATGAGAGTCATGTGAAGTTGGTGTTACAAAAACTTCAAGATGAGGGATTATATGCCAAGTTAGATAAATATGTATTCCATCAACCTAAGGTGGAATTTCTTGGTTATAATATTTTGGACGAAAGATTATTGATGGATCAGAAGAAGGTTCAAGCAGTAACAGATTGGATAGTACCAAAGACGGTACAAGACATTGTTGTATGACGTAATTTTCTATCTGGGAATACATTGGGGACTTGGCTATGGAGAATTCACTTAAAAATTATTAACAAAACTCCAACAAGTGATTTATTCTTGATAAAAAGGACAAATAATATAACAATCTTTTAAAAAAAAAGTTGTATAGATAGACCTTCTTCTATTCAAGTAAGTTTGTACAAAAAAGGTTCAAATTTCCATAAAAGCCTTTCAAAACGTTATTCATCTGCAAGGACTTATTTCTTCCTAACCTTTAGAGTTTAATAACTCTTGATCAAACCATTCAATTTCTATAAAATTTACTTCAAAGTGTAGAAAATCTTCTTAAATTTTATTATAAGAAAGATTCAACTACAAATTTATTTCCAATCGTCTGATATCTCAAAATCCCTAGCAGGTGCTTAAAATCCTAGCTTAGAGATACTTGAGCACTATTTTCCTTAAATCTCACAAATCCAAAATCTTAATTCTAAAAAAAAATTTACATAGTCTTGTGACATAAATATATACACTTTTGAAAATTTTGAGCCAAAAAATCTATCAAATCACTTAAGATATAACTCAAAATGTAATCACTAGTTAAGCGGGGTCCCTTACTACCCTTAGCTTATAAGCACTAACTTCAATTCCCAATATTTCCTTTACTTTAGCTTAGATCTTATCAAGCTATGTATAAAAAATATAGCTGTGAAAGTGTTCTCTTTAATCCCATTTGCCGATCTTTGATTGTTCTTTGTATGCACAATTTATATCCAAAAGAGTGACAGTAGATCCAAAATCAATACCTTAACTTTGAGCACCTATAACTTCTTCATAAAAAGTGCAAATCACACAAAATTTGCACCTAAACCAGATACAAAAATCCAAACTGTATGATCTTAGCCTTTGATGTTCAACTCCTCTCAAAAAACAAATCCTAACTCCTAATAAACCTTCGGGCAACCTCCTTGAAGTCTATTGGACATGATTTTTGGCCAATTAGAATAGAGATTTCTATCATCCACCTCTATCCATCCACATGGATGGCCAAACTATCCTTTTTGCATTAAAAATCCTTTTCTAATCCTTCTTCTCATAAGATTTACATACTTTGTGCTTTAAGCACCAAATAAAAGAAGTAAATTAAGATTTTAAGGGTCACCAATGTCTAACAAAGATGACTTAAGATATATATAAGTTATTGTCAATATAAATCAACCTCAAAAGTCACTACCAAAAAGAAAATAAGATTGTATAAATCCGATTAATAGTCCTATTAAGTAGATTCCTTCTAAACTAATAACCTAATCACATCTTATAACCAATAAAGTCTATTAATATTGCTCTCATTTAGCTATATAATAAATTGTATATTAAATATACATGTATAATTTTTTCACATAGTAGCCGAATCACAACACGACAATGTGCAATATTTTCTTGGGTTTGTTAACTTCTATTGCATTTTCATCAAGAACTATTTACAACTCATAGCCCCATTAATGTGATTGACATCAAAAGATAAGCTCGAGTAGAATACCTGAGCACAAGAGGCTTTTCAAGAGTTAAAGTCGATCTTTACGATAGCTCCTATCTTAGTACATTCTGACTTTATAAAGGCCTTCTATTTTGAAACAAATGCTTGTGACTTTGCACTAGGAGTTGTATTATCACAGATAGAGAAGGATCATAAACTTCACCCGGTTGCATTCTACTCAAGGAAGTTTTTGGCAGCAGAAATCAACTATGAAATTTACAATAAGGAGCTGCTTGCAATAGTTGATTCTTTCCAAGAGCAGCGTCATTTATTAGAAGGTGCTACACATCTGGTGACTAAATAAACAGATCATAAGAATTTAAAATATTTCACAATAGTTCTAGTTTTGAATCATCGCCAAGCTTGATGGAACAAAATAATGGAGCTTATTTCTCGAGACTTTTGGTGGCCTCAAATGTGAAAGGTAGTGAAGAACTTTGTGCTATTATATGACCTTTGTTCAAGATTAAAAAATCCTCGACATCGCCCTTACAAGCTTTTACAACCTTTGTCAATTCCAAAGCAACCATGGTCTTCAGTACCTATGGACTTCATTACAACTTTGCCACCTTTTGTAACATTTGATGCCATCTATATGGTGGTAGATCGATTTACAAAGATGGCACATTTGGTTCTATGTAAAAAAATAACTTCTGGTGAAGAAACAACAAGATTATTTATTGATAATATATATTGGTATCATGGTTTACCAGATGACATTATTTTGGATCGAGGGCCTCAATTTATATTGAAGTTTTGGAGGTTGTTTTTTGACATATTGAGAGTAGATATCAATTTCTCTTCTGCCTTTCATCTTCAAACCGATAGTCAAATAGAGCAAGTTAACTAAGTCTTCGAGCAATATCTATAATTTGCGATCAACTATCAATAAGATGATTGGACTACATATCTACCATTGGTAGAGTTTTTATATAATAATTTGATCTATGCCCCAATAAATACCTTTCTTTGCAAATTATGGATATCATCTAAAACTTGATTTGTTGGATAAATCTAAAGATGAAAATCTAGCAATTGAAGATCTTACAAAGCATTTAATGGAGATCCAAACCACCTTGAAGCTTCAATTACAAGTAGCTCAAGACTCATACAAAGCTTTTGCAAATAAATTTTGGAAGGATTCTCTTGCTTTTCAAATTAGAGATAATGTTTGGTTCTTGTAACGAAACATCAAGACCACTCAACCTTGCAATAAGTTGGATTATAAGAAGTTGGGACCATTCTACATTCAAGAGCAAATCAATCTGATGGCTTATCAATTGAAACTATCTACATCCATGAAGATACATCTAGTCTTTCATGTTTCTCTTCTAGAAGCTTATAGCAAATCAACTTTACCAAGATGGATACAGCCACCACTACCTTGTATTGAAATCAAGAACTACGTGAAATATGACGTAAAACAAGTCTTTGATTTGCAATGGAGACAGGGAAAGTTGGAGTATTTAATTCACTAGCGTGGCTATGATGTAAATGAGCAGACTTAGGAGCCAGAAAAAAATACAACAAATGCACTACAAAAGATACAAGAATTTCATCGACGATATCCTAATAAATTAAAAATTGGCCATTGATGAAACGTGAAGATGAAGCCTTCTTCAAAGGATCCAGGTCTTATCAAAATATAACTTACTACGTTTTGTTTTCTTGTAATATGAAGATATTTAATCTCAAAGTATATTTAGATATGGCTAGTGAGAATGAAGATACTGCATTAGTGATGCCATGTCAATTGAGTAGCTCACGGCGTCAACCTTGAGATGAAGAATTAGAAAAATCAAGAAGACGTCAAAGAATACCAAGTAGCAGGTCACTTGTAATTGTCTTTGAAGCTAAACTAGCTCATGAAGATAGTAGCAAAATGATATTTTCAGGCCGCTTCCACAATGAAGACATAAAAGTTCAGGCATGGCTTCAAGTAGAAGGTGTTGGTCATTTCTAGTGGCTACTAGGATCTATGAATCATTTGCCTTGTGAACGACAACTGGAATATATTGCAGAGAGTATGCGCCAAATCTTTGATTTCCTGCATTTGTGAGCATACATCTGAAATGGCTTCTCAAAGACCTCAAAGCTAGAGGAGGAGGTGATGTCAAGGACATGCTTGTTAGAACCTTCTAGTGTCAAGGACATGCTTGTTAGAATCTTTTAGAACGTTTTAGAAGGTACTTAGAACTCTCTAGAATCTTCCAGAACCTTCTAATATCTTCCTAGTTGATAGGAATTACTTGAGAAGCTTCCTAATTGGTGGAAGTTGCTTGAAAAGCTTCCTAATTATTGGAAGTTGATCAAGAAGCTTTCTAAATAGGCATATATATTAGAGTTGAGGCTGAAGAGTTCTTCAATCTCGACAATATATTTCTTGGAACTCTAGCTTACTTCTTTGGTGTTGATCTTGTACTCATCTGATTAACCTAATTCTTGCCAATTCTTCTTGAATTTCTTATTTAGACTTTTAATCTATATTCTGCGTCCATGATAATTATTATTATATTCATATCAACCTTCAAAGAAGATCATTCTATATCTTCAAAAGTTGTAGTCTTGATATGAGTTCCTTGAAGTTAATATTAAAATCAAGGTCAATTAATCAAACTCTAAACCTATCTTTGATATCTTTGTTTTTCAATCTCTTTTTTATATTCATTTATATCTTTGTTATTACAAAAGTTTTGGTGTTTGATATAACTAGCGCCACCTCAATATTTAGTATAGTCAACTCTTTTTTGATTCAACTGGTTGATATTCAAATAAAAAAAATTACCATGGTCAATATTTTCATTATTGAAATTGATATCTTTGCTAATGAAGTTGATATCCACATTAATAAAGTTGATATTTATGTTGATATAGTTGATATCTGTTGTTGTATGTCATGAAGTCTTACTTGAGAATGTACTAGGCACGTGGCTGTAGAAGATAAAAGAGAAATAAAAATAATAGGTTCTAACACCTCTAATAGAATCACATAAAACTTACAATTAAGACTAACAAGTATGCTTCAATTGTTAAGAAATTTAATTAGATTTTTAATTAATTATAAAAGAATACACAAAAAATCCCAAAGAACTTCTAAAGAAGATATAACAAAATAATATAAAAATCTTATAGAAATGCTAAAATAAATCTAAAAGAAATGTTAAAATAAAAATCTTTTAAAATACTAAAAATAGAAATTATAATCAAATTCTAATCAAATTTTAGTCAATCCTAGTCAAATTCTAGTCAAATCTTAATCAAATCCTGATCAAATCCTAATCAAACCCTAATCAAATCCTAGTCAAATCCTAGTCAAATCTCAATCAAATCTTGATCAAATCCTCATCAAATCCTAACAATCCTAATCAAATTCTAGTTAAATCCTAGTCAAATTCCAAAAACCATAGTCAAATCTTAACAAACCTAGTCAAATTCTAATCAAATCCTAATCAAATTCCAACAATCCTAATCAAATATTAAACAAATCATATTCAAATCCTAGTAAAATCTTAATCAAATCTTATTCAAAATCTAATCAAACTTTATTCAAATCCTAATCAAATCCTAATAATCCTAGTCAATTCTAATCAAACCCTAATCAAATCCTATTCGAATCTTATTCAAATCCTATTCAAATTCTAACTAAATTCTATTCAAATCCATATCAAATCCTAATAAATCCTAACCAAATCTTAACAAATCCTAATAATCCTAATAAATCCTAATCAAACCATAACAAGTCTTAATCAAATCCTATAGTAGATTAAAATTACAATGGCTGATGATCTAACTATTGATCTTAGTCCAAAATTTTCACACTCTTCAAAAATCAAGTTGAAAATATACACAAAAAGTTTGAAGGAGATTTAACTTATCAAGTAGAAGTTATAGGTATAGGCCGCCCTCCTTCTCCAATCCTATTCTTAAACTTCCAACATAAATATCTTCTCTTTGTACTATTTAATTGCTTTCAAAATTCATATGCAAATAGAAAATCTTGTTTACTATCTATACAAAAAACTCTCACCTCAATCCAACTAGTAGATTGCTAAATATCTAAAAATTCCTTACTAATCCTCAAATTCCAACTTCTAAGACCTTAATCCACTTGAACTTCAATAACTTCCAATTAAATTGTTTGATCAAGCTCAAACTTATAATATATAATAACCACAATTACAATCACAATCTTTCAAATTTTCATCTATATATCTATAATCAAACTCATGAAATGCGTAATTTTATAAATTCCTCTTTACTTTACAAAATCTAAAGTCACTCTATACAACCTTGACTTTGCAAAGCTCTTACAAAGCCAATTTCTCTCTAAATCATTCAAAATCAATATTTAAATATATCCTCTTAAGTTTGTTCACTAATCCATTTCTCTAATTTGCAAAAGAAGTTTTGATCTATCGTAGGCATGTGGTTTTATACCTCAGGGTTTGATTTCAACTCAGGATCACAACTGGTCCTCTCCGGGTATCAACTCTAATATTTTTAAGGTAAAATTTGCTAGAACCTATTTTCAACTCGTCCCTAAAGATGCATATATTATTTATTTTTCTAATCTATTTTATTTTGCCTCATTTATGGCCATACAAAGTAAATAGAAGCCTCTTCTATAAAAAAGTAGCATTAATCCTTTTAACTTTTTTTTACTTTCTTGTCTATTACCTATAATTTTAAGATAATTTGCTAAAATATTTTCCTTTGAACTCCTATATATTTTAATCATTCTTTTCTTCTTTCACCTAATAGACATGTTACTATATGACATAGTATTAATAAAGTTGATATATGTGCTTCACTTATTTATGGTCAAAGATTCTTAAAAATTGACCATAGTTTTTTTTTTTTTTTTTTTTTTTTTTTTTTTTCCATGTATTATATTTTTAATGATCTTTAATTACTTATAATATTATAATATTTTATATCATGTAATAATACTACCATTAGGTGAAAAAAAAATGATTATATTATAGAAGAACTCAAATAAAAATATTTTAATAAATTATCTTTAAAATATAAATAATATATAAAGAAATAAAAATAAAAAAACTATTAATGCTGCTTTCTTATAGTAGAGGCTTCTACTTATTTTATATAGCTATAAATAAGGCAAAAAAAAAATAGATTAGAAAAATAAACAATATAAGCATCTTTAGGAAAGAATTAAAAATAGATTTTAGCAAAATTTATCTTAAAATTTCAAGAATTGATATTGGTGCTGAGAGACTAGTATCAAAGTTGAAGAAGGAAATTAACCTACTCTTGAGCAGAATTTTGGATTCATCTTCTATTTGGTGAGTTGAATCTTCTTCAAATTTTTTGTACATGTTGCCAATTTAATTGTTGAAAGGTGTAAAAATTTTAAGTCAAAATCAATAATTCAATAATTAACTATTGAGGTTTT
The DNA here is from genome assembly GCA_036785485.1 of Physcomitrellopsis africana. Classification (NCBI taxonomy): domain Eukaryota; kingdom Viridiplantae; phylum Streptophyta; class Bryopsida; order Funariales; family Funariaceae; genus Physcomitrellopsis; species Physcomitrellopsis africana. The sequence continues at coordinate 24,366 of JAWRVF010000709.1, read as the reverse complement.
AATCTGCTATAGGATTTGTTAGGATTTGATTAAGATTTAATTAAGATTTATTAAGATTCATTTAAGATTTATTTAGGATTTAGGATTTGATTAGGATTTGTTCATAATTTGATTAAAATTTGAGTAGAATTTTATTAGAATTTGACTAGGATTTGTTTAAGATTTGATTAGGATTTGATTAAAATTTGATTAGGATTTGATTAGGATTTTATTGGAATTTATTTAGAATTTAGGATTTATTTAGGATTAAAGATTTGATTAGGGTTTGATTAGGATTTGACTAGGATTTGACTAGGATTTGACTAAGATTATTTTAAAATTTGACTAGGATTTGAATAAGATTTGATTGAGATTTGATTAGGATTTGATTGGAATTTCACTAGGATTTTATTAAGATTTGATTATAATTACTATTTGTAGTATTATAAAAAAAAAATTATTTTAATATTTTTTATATTTTTATATTAATATTTCTTTAAAAATTCTTTATTATTTTTTTATGATTTTTTTGGAAAAATTTAAAGATTTTTTTGTATTTTTTTAATAATTAATTAAAAATCCTATTAAATTTCTTTAATGGTTGAACATACTTATTAATCTTTAATTATAATTTATAATTCTATTAGAGATATTAGGACTTATTGTTGTAATTTTTTTTTTATCTTCTACAACTAGGTGCCTAGTGCATTCTTAAGCAAGACTTCACATAAAGATCGCAAAGGTATAACAAAAAAAACATTACATGCAGTTGTAGATAAGATTGACTAATTTGAAAGGGAGGATATTACAAAATATTTAAAATATTATGTAAAAAAAATAGAATTGAAGCATGTCTTTGAGAAGGAGATAGTTTAATTATTTGAATTGGCTACTATACCAAAAATAAGAAATCATGTGAAGTCTATTATACGATATTTTGGAAGATTAGAGGAAATTTTTTTTTTAAGCTGTGAAAGATGAGTATTTTTTAGAAGATAGCATCTAGATTATAAAAGAATTATTTTTTGAATGGATTGAAAGGTTTAAAAAAGATCTTCAAGAAGAAAAATTATATAGGAAGTTTGAAAGATAATATTCTCATTTATCAAAAAAAAAAAGACAGTTATTGAATCTAAGTAAAGTGGAACTTATTCTTCAAGTAGTTAATAGAGAGTTGCAAAAAAAGAAATTTTACTTGAAGATAAAAAAAAAAAAGAAGGATTGACATCAAATTAGAAAGAAGTGGAAGAGGCAATAGGATTGTTTGTAAAAAAAAAAGAAACAAAAAAAAGAGAAAAGATGGATATTTAAAGACCATTGTAAGCATCTAAAGTAAAATTGTCTATTAACCATCCTACATCTATGATCCAACCTTCAATATTTACATCAAAGAAAGAAGAAATAAACATGGATGAAATCATACTTGAGATAAGACATTTGTAAATATAATTTGCAAAACTTAAAGAAAAAAGTCAATCATCAAAAATATCAACAAAACAATAATTAGGACCAATAGAAGATATAGTGCATAAGTGTATGTAGTATGATAGCATGGATCATTTAAGAAGGGAGTATAAAGATTTTACAAAGGTGCTACGCAAAGGAGTTGTTTTTTTTAAAGATGGTATAATATACTTAAAAAAAAATGAAAAAAAATTAGAGACAAATTTTGATAAAAGAAGAATGAAGGTATTTTGTAGAAGATGCTTTTAAAGTACATATAATCTCAAATAATGAAGCATTAATATATTGGATAGAAACAAATCAAGACAAATATTTAAGTATAAATTTTAAAGTTTTAAAAAAATCTAATTAGTTGTGGACAAATGCAATGAGTTATACTTTATATATATATATATATTACAAATGATTTAAAACATACTTGCAATAACATTTAGTAAATTATTGGATGGAATAATCCAATAGATGGATTATTGATGCATGTTCATATTGCAAGGAGTCAATATGAAGCATTAATAGAAGAAAAATAAAAAAAAATAAAAAAAATAAAAGACCATCAAAAAGAACTATAAGAAGAAAAAAAATATGGCAATAAAAAAATCTTATACATGAAGAAGAAGTGGAGAATATTTCTACAAAAGAAAATAAAGAAAAAAAAAAAAAAAAAAAAAAAAAAACTCTTATTTATAATTTATAATCAAATATTGAGACTACTACAAATTTGAAGAAAATATTAGAAGAACAAATTTTTAAAAAGAAAGATTGAATTTATAATTAGAAAAATTTTAGAAATTTCAAAGCATAAATTCTATAAAGTTATTATTGATATAATAAAGAAAAAATAATAATCTATAGGAGATATTATGACATCAAATATACAAGGAACAAAGACAATAAGAACTAGTATAAATAAAGAGGTTGAAATACAAGTTTTAGGAGATATTTCATGAGTTAGACTTATAAAAGAAGAAAATGGGATTCAACCATCTAGTCATTATTTTCAAAATCATTGGACAAGGATTACTACAAAAATATTAGTAAAATTAGAAAATTTAGAAGAACCAATTGTAGTATTAATTGATCATAATTTTGAAATTAATTTGATATCAAAAGAGCTATATATAAAAATAAAAAAATAGCCTATTGATACTAAACATGGGTGGTTGATAAGATCAACAAACAATTTAAAGGGAGATTTATATGGAACATGTCCAAATATTAAGGTGATAATAAGAGATGTTATTTATGAATTATATTTCTTTATATAAGATATATCTATATATCTTATTACATTAGAACAACCATATATTACTACCACACAAATGGAAACAAAGATTATGAATAATGATTCAATCTATGCAAGAATAAGAAACAAAGATGAAATGAAAGCAGTTCAATTTTTTATTGTTTGCGCCAATCATGAAAAAATTCGTGATAAGTTGAAAAAAAAGTCATTATCAACTGTGAATTTTGAAGACCTTAAGGGTTTTTACTACACACCATTTTAAAGTGGAATTGCAATAGATTAGAGAAAAAAATATTTCCATTTAGTTTAAAAGAGAAGATATTATCTATTAAACTTATTAGATTGAGACAAGATTGTTTATTAAAAATATGGAGCAAATCTTGAAAGAAAATAGAAAATTAATTGAGAATGAATTTATTTCAAGAGTATTTGAAGAAGCAAGATTTACAGATACTATAGAAGAATTAAATTATTTGTTGCAATATGGATTACAAAGAGAGAATAGATTTATTAATTTATATTTTAAAAAATTTTATGATGAAATTCAAAGATTTATAGAAAATTTAAATCACCAAGAGGTATATGGTGAAACTAAGTATAAATCAATATAAAAAAAAAATTAAACTAGTGGCTATGCTATTACCATTAAATTATAAAAGAAGAATGAAGGAAACATCTACACAACCAAATTTAAGGGATCCTAGGAAGATAGGATATGAATTAACGGATGCTATATTAGATGGATTAAAAGTTGGATGTGATGGATTTTTAAGAAAATGAATAAAATATATTTTAGAAAAATGCTCTTATAACATGGAAAGGCTTTTGCATTTAAAGCATATAAAATTAGATGCGTTGATTCAAGTATTGTAGCACCTATGATTATTTTTATTATTCCTTATGAACCATGAAATTTGCAATTAATTCTTGTACCAAGAAGATATTTATTCAAGTTAGTAAATTTATTCATTAAAAAGATTAAAATGGAGATTTTAGAACCATCTATGGTACCTTATTTTAATTGATGGTTTATAATATCAAAGCAAAATAGAACAATGAGATTTCATATCTTATAAGATATGAAACCTATGAATAAAGTGACTATTAGAAATATGGATTTAAGTCCAATTGTGGATGAATTTATAGAAATATCTACTAAAAAAATAATCTATTTAATGGATGATCTTTACTTATGATATGATCAATTTCAATTGACATTACAAAATAGAGAATTAATTATTATAAATATTCTATTGGATTTAATAAAAATATGTACATTAATTCAAAGGACTACTAATTCAATAGCTCATATGATAAATAGAATGAACAAAGTATTGAAGGAATTTATATTAGAAAAGATTATACTATTTTTAGATAATATTCTACTTAAAAGATATATAAAAGAAAAAAAAGATGAGATATTGGATCAAAGAAGTTGTAAAAGATTTTTTGCAAATCATATCATAGATTGTGAAAAGATTTTATTATAGTTGGAAGATATACATTTGACCTTGTCAACTACTAAATCTATGTTCAAAATAAATGAGATATTTGTTATTGGATACATATGTGGATCATATGGATGTAAGCTAAGTATTGAAAAGATTGATATTATTAAAAAGATGAAAGAATGTATAAATACAATAGAAGTCAAAAGATTTTTAAAAGCATATATTTTTTATTATATATGGATAGCTTATTTTGTACATGTAATAGATCCATTATATGAGTTGCTAAGAAAGAATAAAAAATTTCAATGGAAAAAAAAACAAAGAAGAATTAAAAAAAAATTAAATATTTTATTTTATTTTTTATTTTTTATTTTTTTTGCCTCTAACTTTGAAAAAAATGAATTATAAATGTAGAAGACCAGAGGTATTAACAATTGAATCAAGCTTGATTGGAATAGATTAGACAATTAAATAAGATGATGAACAAGAAAATAGATATTTAATAAGATTTAAAGTAAAGGTTTTGAATATTAAACAAAGGATATATATACAAATTAAAAGAGAATTATGGAGTGTAGTAATAGTTATAAAAAATAAAAAAGATTATTTGATTGATATATCAATAGTTATAAAAATAGATTACCTATCTTTATTAGACATGATTACAAGTTGTTCAACTTTTCATATTGCTATGTTAAAATAGATATCATATATCAAATCTATAAATCTAGAGCTTAAGCACATTGTAGGAAGAGATAATTCAGTTGCAAATATATTATTAAAGATAAGGTATTATGATGAAGAAGATATGATTGATTTGGAAGATGATGTGGACACAAATTTTTATACTAATGCTTTATCAAAAGAAAAAGGTATATGTTTGAATACACCATTAGAATCTTTTTTAAGAGATTTATATGATAGTGAATGGAGAGATATTGGAAAGTATCTAGAATATATTAAAGCGATAAGAAGGTCGGATAAATCAAAAATTTAAAAAAATCCGTAAGAAAATCTATGGATATTTTTTATGTGATGGATATTTATGGAAGCATCCAAAGATAAGAAGAGAAGTATCACAATGGGTGATTTGTAATTTAAAAGCTCAACAAAAGATTATTAAAGAATTCTATGAGAGTTTGTAGGCAAGGCATAAAAGAATTTGGAAATTTTTTACTAAATTGAAAGAAAAGTATTGGTGGAAAGACATGTATAAAGATGTGGCTGATTTTATAGGATCATGTGAGATTTGTCAACTTTATTCTAATATTTGGCATTGAAATGAATTACATCCAACTTATCTTCTAGCACTATATTATAAATAGATAGTAGATTTAGTAGCAATGCCTATGGAACTTAGACAAATGAAGTATTTGGTACTTGCATGTGAAGATTTATCAAATATGGTTGAAGGACAAGTATTAAAGTTAAAAATATTAAAAATCTCTGTCAATTTCTATTGAAAGATATTATTTTTTGTTATAGTTGTATTGAAAAAATCAATGTAGATAGAGGTGAATTGGATGCAAAAGAAGTAAGAGAACTCTTTGATAAAATGGGAATTAAACTTTCTTTGAAAATAACTTATAATCTAAAAGGTAGTGGGAAGAGTGAGCATGGATATTCATCTATTATTAAAGCATTAATAAAAGCATGCAATGGCAAAGTACATTATTAGCCAAGGCTATTACCATTTGCATTATAGATAAATTACACAACTTATCATATTGTGAGTGATTATATGCCTTTTGAGCTAATGTATGGACAAAAGCTAATTTTGCCGATAGAAAAAATAGTGCTTATATATAGAATATTACTTTAAAAAAATAATCTTAATAGAGAGGAGCTTCTAGCATTATAGTGTCATGTAGTGACATGGCCATTAAGTGAAAGAGAAAGGGAGTAATTATAATATATAGGAGCTCAAATGAAAATATTTGAGCAAATTATCTAAGAATTATAGATAATAGAAAAGAAAGTAGAAAAAAGTTAAAAGGCTAAATGCTTCTTTTTTATAGAGAAGGCTTCTATTTACTTTGTATGGCAATAAATAAGGCAAAGCAAATTCTATTAGAAAAATAAATAGTATAGGAATCATTAGAGAAGAATTAAGAATAGATTTGAAAAAACTTTACCTCAAAAATCTTAGAATTGATACCCGGAGAAGACCGGTTATGAGCCAGGGTTGAAATCAGATCATGAGATACAAAACTGCATGCCTACGGTGGCTCAATTTTTTTTTGGCAAATCAAAAGGTGGGATTAGAGAGCAGACTAGAGGATCTTTCTTTGAGCATTAATTAGAAGTGATTTGAGTTTGTAACAACTTTGTAAGGACTTTGCAAAGTCAAGGTTGATTTTGATGAATCTGATTTTTGTGAAATATACTAGAGTTTATATTTTTGAGCATTTTGTAAGATTGATTATAGATCTATAGGTGAGATTTTGTGAATTGGTGCATACAATTGTGCTTATAGGGTGCTGTAAATTTGAGATTGATCCAACAATTTAATCAAAGATTATTGAAGTTTATGTGGATTGGAATCTCAAAAATTAGGAATTGAGGGTCATTTAGGTTTTCTAAGATTTCTAGCAATCTATCAATTGGATTGGAGTGAAATTTGTGTGTGTATAGAAGAGTTAATTTCTTACATGCACATGAAATTTAGAAGCAATTGAACAATATAAGAAGGAGATATTGGCACTGAAAAATCTGCATTAAGATTGGAAAAGGAGGCCGACCGACACTTGATTGAATTTTTGGGTTGAATTTCTTATTGGTAAGTTTGATCTTCTTCAAATTTCATGTGCTTGTTGCCAACTTAGTTTTTAAGAGGTGTATAAATTTTTAAGCAAGAACAATGGTTAATAAATAGATATTGAGATTCTAAACTGTCCTAAGGTTGAAATAAGTTGGTTAGGATTTTGTTAGGGTTTAATTTAGAATTCAGCTAGGATTTAATTTAGGATTCAACTGAGATTTGGTTAGGATTTGACTAGGATTTAGATAGAATTTAGTTAGGATGACTAAGATTGTTTAAGATTTGTTTAGGATTTGGTTAGGATTTAGTTAGAGCTTTATTAAGATTGATTAGGATTTAGTTAAAGTTTAACCAGAGTTGATAAGGATTTAATTAGGATTTGACCAGAATTAATTAGGATTTATTTAATTGAATTGATTTAGATTTATTTAGGATATAATTAGAATTTGATCAAGATTAATTAGGATTTAATTAGGATTTGATTAAGATTTATTTAGAATCTAATTAGAGGTGTTAGGATTAGTTATTGTTATTTCTTTTTATCTTCTACAGCTACATGCCTGGAGCATTTTTAAGCAAGACTTCACGACATACAACAATGGATTTAAGAATCAGAAAGAAAACTTAAAGATTTTAAAGTAATAATTGACAGTTTGAAAGAAACAAGGAAAAAGAATAAAGAAAGATTCAACAAAATATATTAATTAAGGCCTAAAAAAATAGAAAAAATAGATTAGATCTTAATTTAGAACAATAATTTGGATAATCAACATAATATATTATGAAAATTTTCTAAGCTTTGATTTGGATAATATGTTGTGATAGAAGTCTATGACAATGGAACATATTGGTTACTAGAACTTGATAGAATAAAATTGAAGTTAATTGTAGTAGGCAAGTGAATCAAGTTATTCGGACAAAGAGGAGTGTACACATATTTTGACAAAAAATAAAATCTATAAAGGGATATTAAAATAGGAGAAGAAGAAAAAATTGAAGATCAAGAATTTGACCAACATGAAGAATATCATACATCAATATATTGAAGAATATTTGATGCATGTCAGAAGATGCACAAGTTTAGGAAGGATTGATATTATATAATAATACTTATATTAGATGAAAGAAGAAAGAAATAATTATATTATAGAGGAGTTCAAATAAAAATATTTTAATAAATTATCTTTAAAATATAGATAATAGATAAAGAGGTAGTAAAAATAAAAAAGTGCTAATATTTCTTTTTTATAGAAGAGGATTCTATTTATTTTGTATAGCCATAAATAAGACAAAATAAAATAGATTAGAAAAATAAATAATATAGGCATCTTTAGCAAGGTATTAAAAATATGTTTTAACAAAGTTTATCTTAAAATTCTAAGAATTGATATCCAAAGAGGACTAATTATGAACCTAGGTTGAAATTAGATCCTAAGGCACAAAGTTGCGTGCTGATAGCAAATGAAGAATCTTTGATAGATCAAAGAGTGGTATTTGAGGGCAAACTTGAAAAAGTTTGTTTGAGTATTTATTTTGAATGATTTGAATAGATATTAACTTTGTAAGAGCTTTGCAAAATCAAGGTTTGATTTAGATGACTCTGATTTTTATAAAATAAAAAAAAATTATATTTTTAAATATTTTATAAATTTGATTATAGATCTGTAAGTGAAATTTTGTAAGTTTGTGATTTTAGTTATATTAAGTGCATGCTATAAGTTTGAACTTAATTTAATACTTTGAATGAAGGTTATTAAAATTTAAATGGATTAAAGTCTCAAAAATTGGCTTTTGAAGATTAGTAAGGATTTCTAAGATATTTAAAAATTTGCTAGTTGAATTGAAGTGAAAATTATTTTTATAGATAGTAGACTTGATTTTCTATCTATTTGTGAATTTTGGAAGCAATTGAATAGTACAAAAAGAAGATATTGGCACTAAGAGATTAGCATCAAGGTTGGAAAAAGAGGCCAACTTACACTTGAACAAAATTTTGGATTTATCTTCTATTTGGTGAGTTGGATCTTTTTAAAAATTTTGTACATGTTTCCAATTTAGTTGTTGAAAGGTATAAAAATTTTATGTCAAATTCAATAATTTAATCATTAACTATTGAAATTTCAATCTGCTGTAGGATTTATTAGAATTTGATTAAAATTTGATTAAAATTTGTTAAGATTTATTAGAATTTATTTAGGATTTGATTGGGATTTTATTAGAATTTGATTAAGATTTATTTAGGATTTGACTAGGATTTGAATAAAGTTTGATTAAGATTTGACTAAGATTTGATCAAAATTTGATTAGAATTTATTTAAAATTTGAATAGAATTTGATTAAGGTTTGACTAGAATTTGATCAAAGATTCACTAAAATTTTATTAGGATTTGACTAGGATTTGACTAGAATTTTGTTAGGATTTTATTAAAGTTTATTTAGGATTTAGGATTTATTTAGGATTTAAGATTTGTTTAGAATTTTTTTAGGATTTTTTTAGGATTTGACTAAGATTTGAATAGGATTTGATTAAGATTTTATTAGGATTTTATTAGTAGGATTTTATTAGGATTTTAGTAGAATTTGATTAAAATTTGACTAAAATTTGATTATTATTTTTACTTTTAGTATTTAAAAAAAATTCTATTTTAGTATTTTTCTTAGATTTTTATTTTAATATTTTTATAAAGATTCTTTATTATTTTTTACGAATTTTTTAGAAGTTCTTTAGGATTTTTTGGTATTTTTTTTATAATTAATTAAAAATATAATTGAACTTTTTTAATGATTGAATATATTTTTTAATCTTTAATTATAATTTATAATTCTATTAGAAGTATTAGGACTTGTTGTTGCAATTTTTTTGTTTTTTTATCTTCTACAACTAGGTTTCTATTGCATTCTCAAATAAGACTTCATAAAATATAACACCGCTTTTAAATCACCAATATTTTCAAAGAAAAATTAAACTTATTTTTTTGTGAAAACATCATTATTTTTCTTGTTATCTACGACTTTGATTTTTTTAATTTTTTTGTCATTTTATTGATTATAATATCTGCTTAAATCTGCTTAAATTTTTCTTCTATTTTGCTATTGCTAAATATTGGTAATAAACTTCTTTTGATTTTTGCACAAATTCATTCATTATTCTAGCAGCCACTTTATCTAATATATTCATTAAAGTATAAGAAATTTTATATTCTAATTATAGATAATATTCATCACAATCTACTATGGCTAATCTAACATGTGAATCTTCATCTTGGTTATTTAGTGTGTCTTTTTTTGAATTTCTTTTATTGACTTTTATCTACTTTGTGCTTGAATACTTTATATTTTTTTATTCTTCTTCATTGTCCTATGTTGTTAACCTTGTTATTATTGAATTTGTTTCAAATATACTTAAATTCTTTTTTTCAATAATATTTGAAATATTTGAAATGTTATATTATTTTGATTCATTTAGAATAGGTTTATAGTAGCCAATGTGACATGAAGTATATTGAATTCATATAACTTGTGAAGAAGGTGAAGATATAGTTGTAACATTGTTGATGTGTTGATATCTTTATTTCCTATTTTTTCAATAGTTCTTTGGTAACAACAATACTAAACATTATCTTCTATTCTTCTTATATTTGTATCTTATTTTATACACCTATATTATTGTTTTATTTTTTTTTAATTGTAGAATTTAACAAACTCTATTGAATTTCTTTTCTTTGCACTAGAATTATTAATATGTCTTTATATTCTAGTACATCTTTTGTATAGCAAAATTGACTATCATATCCCATTTTCCTTGCTTTATAATATATTAATTTATTAATTTCTCATTTTTTATTTTATTAATTATTATAATATTAATTATAAAAATAGATATATTTTATATATTTTTTTCTATTAATTCTTCTAGTGAAATTTGTTTCTTTGATTGATTGTCCTTTAATTGTTTATTTAGTCTATATCTTTATATTTATAATAATAATAGACTAATATGTATTATTGCAAAAATTTATATAACATTGAGATGTATTTTTCTTTGTTCTGCTTGAATCTTTTACAATTCTAATTGCACATTGTCCTTCAAGATAGAAGACCAATCAACTTTCTTTCCATTCAAAGTTGTTTGCATCTGCTCTATTAATAGTGTAAGAGCATCTATAGTTTGTCTTTGAAAATACAATATAGCACATAAAAATCTAATGGTATGCCTTATTATCTTTGATTTATAAGTAGAAATGTTTAGTGTAGTAGATTTATAATTATTTTTTTACAAAAGAATAAAATATAATATTATGTTTAACATGCACAATTGTATTCTAAATTTGCTAGAACCAAAAAATAATTTCATATAAAGAATTGCATTTAAATAGATCAAAATTATAATTATCTTTCTCAATAATATTACTACAATTATCTTCTTTTATGTTAAAAAATAATTCTCTTATCACATTCATTTGTATCTTCTTTCTTTAATTAATATTTTGTATAAATTTTTTCAATTCTATCTTATCCAATAATTCTTCTCTTTTAATATTCCATTCATTTTGTTTTACAATTCGAAATTGGAACTGTGGTATTTTTTCTTCAGCTATGACATCTTTTTTTCTATCTTTAATAAAATCTTACTATAATTCTTAAATATTAGCTATTACTATAATTAAATAAATATTCCAATAAAATTGATATTATAAAGGATTTATTGTCACTTTTGTGTCTTTATGTGTAACTACTACTATTATCAAAAAAGTAATTATTCTTATTATAATTGATGTCATATGGTGTGATTTTTAATTTAAAAATATATTGGATATCTAGCTACAGAGAGTTTACCAATACCTTATTAGCTAGGCTTTGATAAGTTTTTTTTCTTAATTAGAAAGATAAATAAAATAATATTAAAAAATATTATATTAATAAAAATATTTTGTGTTTAAGTAGGTTTGTACATAAATTTTTTCTATGGCATTTAAAAAATCTTTAGCACCTCTTTCTATGCTAAATCATAACTAACTAATTTTTGAAAAGTTAAATTTCCAATTACTTCTAAGAAAATTCATAATCTCTTTTTACAAGCTCATTTTTATATCAAAATATTATCATAGTTCTATATATCCATCTTTTTATCCCCATAAAGTCTTGGCTTTCAAAAAACCCTTTAATTTGCATAAAATACTCAAATTATTATAAAATCCTTCAATACCTTATTCACCCACAAAAGATTAATATCTTCTTAAACTTTAAAATCCAATAACTCTTGATCCGATTGTTTAATTTTTCTTAGATTTTTCCAAAGTGTAGCTTATATTTTTAAGCTTTACTATAAGAAAAATCAATTATAGATTTGCTTTCAATCATTTGATATCTCAAAAATCCTACTAGGTGCTTAAAATCCTAGTTTATAAAAATCCAAGCACTATTTTCTTTATAGCTCAAAAATCCAAAATCCTAATGCTACAAAAAAAATCATACAATTTTGTAATATAAAAAAATACACTTTTAAAATTTTTAAGCCAAAACCTTATCAAATTGCTTAAGATATAATTCAAAATACAACCACTAATTAAGCAGGTTGCTTATTGCCCTTAGATTGCAAATATTGACTTTAGATTCTAATATTTCCTTCATCCTAATTTAAAATTTATTAAATTATATATATTAAATATAGTTAAAAAAATTCTCTTTCCAATTTTGATTACCAATGCTTTTTGTATATGCAAGTTATATCTCAAAGAATTATAGTAGATACAAAATTGATACCTTGATTTTGAAAGTCTATATCTCTTTCATAAAAACTCCAAATCTCTCAATTTTTATACCAAAACCATAGCCAAAAATCTAAATTTATTGACCTTAATCTTTCATATTTGAATGCCTTCAAAAAAAAATCCTAATTTCTAATAAGACCTCAAACAACCTCCTTGAAGCCCATTAGACATGACTTTTGGCCAATAGAAATAGAAATTTCTATTATCCATCTCCATTCATCTACATAGATGGCCTAATTATTCTTTTTGATATCAAAAGTTTTTTTCTAATTTTTTTTAATAAATTTATATAATATGTGTCTTAAATATTCAATAAAAGAAATAAAACAAGAATTTAAGGATCATCTATATCTAACAAAGGTGGCTCAAAATATATAAAAATTACTATCAATATAAAATCAACCTCAAAAGTCATTAACAAAAAAAAATAAAGTTGTATAAACTTCAATAGTAGTCTTTATAAACAAATTCCAATCAAATATAAATGTCTCTATAATTAAATTATTCATTTATATATTTGATTGAAATAAAATATATATATTTTGAATTTTTTTATGATAAAATAATTTTTTTAAACTTTCATTTATTCCTTTAGACTTTCTTTAATATTATAATATATTTTTATCATGTGAAATAAACACAAGAAATAAAAATACACATGATTCTTCTTTTATTTGTTAATAAGGTTTTATTTTATTGACATTGTGAAGGTAAATTTCACCCCCTAACTCAAGTTATAAGATGGCCTCATTTAGGAGTTGCTTGTAATTGGTGGTGTAAAGTGAAGGAAGCAAATAGCAAGAACAACAAGAAGAACAATCACAAAATAAGTGAAGTAAATGGTATCAAGGAAGTACAAAATTCAAAACTAGATCACAATCTATTCATTATATTTTTATCTAATAAAAAATAAAAATAAAAAATAAAAAATATATTTTTAAATAATTCATTTTTTTATCTTTCTAATGATGTAAAAAATATATAAGTTATAATAGTTTTGAATAAATTATAATAGTTTATAATAGTGAAGATAAAAATTTAAGTTATTATGAATAAGTTATAATAGTCCAAAGATAGAAGATAAATAATAGAAATATTAAGTAAAAACTTTTTACCTCAAGGATAACTTGCTTAAGAGATCATGAGTTCAAACCTCACCAAGGCTTACAAGTAGTGTATAAGGGTGTCCTAGAGGGGCCACAAGACCTTAGTCTTATCCTCCTACCTACATCCAAGGTGCCACAACCCATATGGGACTTAAGCACCTCCCTTCCTACAAGGACTATACTAGTTGCTGGTCCTCCTATTTTCTATTAGTAAAACTCATTTTTTTTCAGTTTTGACTTCACCATGGTATTCAAAAATATCCAATTAGCCTAGGAACCTTGCAGGGCCTTCAAATCTTACTCCATTTTTTCATAATGGCTCCCAAGGTGGTAAAATTTATTTTTACCAAAGTCTTCAAATTTTTTTTAAATAAATTCTAAATTTTTTTATAATATTACTAAGATGATAAAATCAATTTAAAACTATTTTATTCTACCTTTGTGATTTCTTATAATAATAAAAATTAATTTAAATCAATTAAAAATCCTATTTTTTATATAAATAACTACAAAGACATGAGGTTTATTTCTCATGCTTCTTCTACCTACTAAGTAGCATTTATATATTTTTAATAGGTGGTACTTAGTAATAGAAGGCCAATATAGACATTGGTCTCAATAACTAAATACTAATTCTTATAATTAAGAAAAAATACTAAATCAACTAAGATAATTGCCTCCAAGATTTACTAAGACTCTATTTCTTTCTCATTAATATTATTCTATTTTATTTAGCATCTTCTAAACACATCTTTACTTTATAATTGTAATTTTGGCACTAGAAATATATTCTTTTATATTAAAATAACTAATGAGCTAATTTGATGATTCATAGATATTAATTCTTATAATGATGTCATTTAATAATATTAATTTTACTATTCTATTAGAATAAACTAAAACAATCATATAAGATCTTATCTACTTATATTAAAGTTTTTTTTTTTTTTTTTTTTTTTTTTTTTCTTAACAAGGTTGTTCTTAATCATAAAATTAATTGACCTTTTGTATATGAATTGAATTTTTAAAGATTTTCATGGTTTTCTTTCTGAATGATGTTCTATCATATATATTTATTAATTTGATTATATTAATAACATAATATTTTGATTTATCTTGAATTATTTTATTTATTAATTTATTATATTTATAAGATTGATTTGAATAAATATACTCATATTAAAATTTTCTTTGTAATTCAGCTTTTACTATATTTTCTTCACCTTCTGCTCTTCTTAAATTTATTTTATAAAATTAAAAAAGTCTATTTGTCATAATAGCTTATATATTTAGAACTTGAATATCATTTATATAATTATTATTTTTTATTTCATTTAAATATTTAATATACAAAAGAGCTTCAATATTATAAACTAAAAAAAAGATGTGTGCTTAATTTTTACTTTATATGTTATATAATATATCTATAGTACTAAATAAAGCTTAGTATCCCAATTTGTTTGATTTGCATTAATTATTTTAGTCAAAATAACTTTAGGTACTTTATTAGTTGATTCAGCTTGTTCATTTTTTTGAGGATAATAAGTTGTGGATTTTTGATATTGAATAATAAATTATGTTATCAATAATTAAATTATTTCATTGATAAAATTTATTCTTTGGTTACTAACTAATTTAATAGGACATCCATATTATATTATAATTTCTTCATATAAAAATTTGATTATTGATTTAATTATATTATCTTTTAATATTTTTACTTCTATCCATTTAGTTGTGCAATTAATTGTAGTAATAATATATTTATTTTTTTGTTAAATTAGTTGGCGGATCTATTGACCCTAAAAAATCAATTCTCCAGTGTTAAAATACTTTTAGTAATAATATTGGATGCAAAGGATTTTTATATTTATTTGATTTTTTTATTATTCATTAATAAAAATCACATTATTTATAATAATTATGGACATCACTTCTTAATATTAGCCACCAAAATAAAGTAGCAAGAATCTTATATAAAGTAATAATAGACAAAAATAACCACCATCAAGTTCTTCATGAATTTCAAAAATAATAGCATTTGTAATAGAATCTATTAAACAAACTCATTTTATTGTATTTGAATAATTTTTTATTAATTTATTTTTTTTATCTAAATAAAAACATCAACTTTGAACAATAATTTATCTTTTAATGTAAATTGAGGTAGTTGTAGTAACTCATCTATTCTTTAGAAAATCAACCAGTGGTGCTTATCAATCTATGAATGGTATTGGCTCTTATTCCTTTATGGAATTAACTTATATCACAAATAAGTTTGTATCTAAGAAATTATCTATAACACCTATAAGTACTTCTCTAGTATTTATTCTAGACAAATGATCTACTATCACATACTGTTGTCTAGATTTATATATAGTTTTAAAATCATATTCTTGTAATAATAAAATCTATCTTGCTATTCTTTCTGAAATTATTAGTTTGTTGATTAAGTATAATAATGCTTGGTGATCAACAAATAATAATAATAATAATAATAATTTATTAATAAATAATATTAAAAAAATTTAATTCAATAAACCATTATCAAAGCTTTTCTTTTGGGGATACTATAATTCTTTTTTGCATAATTAAATAATTGACTTGGATAACAGATTGGTGAATCTAATTAGCCTATAATATTTTGACCAATATACTTCTAATTGCTTCAATTGAAGCATCACAATGTACATAGAAGGATTTATTTTAATGTGATATAACTAATATTAGGATAGTAGTTAATTTTGTCTCTAAAAATTCAAAAGCTTGTTGATAATTATTAGTCCACATATACTTAATATCAAATTTTGATAAGTTTATCAAAGTTTGTGAAATATTTATAAAATTATATATAAATTATAGATGATAATTAATAGATCCCATAAATTTATGCATCCTTTTAAAATTTGCTAGAGGTGGTAAAGCAACCATACCTTGTATTTTTGCTAGATCCACTAATAGTCGTTCTTTATAAACAATATGACGTAATAATATTCTTGAAATAACTACAAAGGTGATTTATTTTGAGTTAAGACTAATCTCATATTTTCGACTCCTTTAGAAATATTTTTGTAAGTAATTCAAATATTTAATTTGAATTATATATACATTAAAATCATTAAAAAAAACTTAGATGAAATTATTTTAGTATTTTGCAAAAGCATGCATAATTACTTTTTAAAATATAACTGATATATTTTTTAACCAAAAAGATATTACTTAATATGCAAATGGTCTCTATTCTATAATAAAACAAGTTTTAAATTGATCCTTTACTACCATTGGAAATTAATTATAACTACTAAATCCATCTAATATAGAGTAAAATTCATAACTTGCCATTGTTTCAAATATTGTATTAATAAAAGATAATGGAAAAAGGTCCATTTTTTGGAATTCCATTAAGCTTCTTATAGTCAATATAAACTTATAATTTGCCACTCTTTTTAGAAATAATTACTATTGGAAATAGCCATTTTGTTTGATTCACAGGATAAATAAATCTTATATTAAGTCATTTATTAATTTCTTTCTTAATTTTAATAGCAAAAGTTGGATTCATCTTATATCTTGTTTATTTGATTAATTTTGCATTAAATTCAAGCTCAATTCAATGTTTACAAATATGAGTTAAGACACCTTTTAAATCCTCATAGTTCCATGCAAAAATATCTTTGTATTTTTGTAATAATTTTATTAATTTTTTTTTTTAATATCCCTCATTATTTTATCTTATTATTATTATTATTATTATTATTATTTTGGATTGATCTTCAGTTCCCAAGTTTATTTCATGTTTATGCTCCTTCTTACTAATGGTCCAACTAGTGATGGATTTTTCTTTGATTATATTTGTTGCCGGAGTTGCATCCAATTCTCTTATCTCTATTCTTGTTTTATAAAAATAATTTGGATATTTCATCAATTCTCCTTCTAATTTTATTGGTGGTTTATAAATTATTATTTTTAATCATTTTTTTATATTTTTTATTATTTTTTATTATTTATTATTATTATTTCAATTAAATTATAATCATAATTAAATATTTCTTTTAATCTTGATAATTCAATGTCAGCTACTAGATATACTAAAGGTACTATTTAATAAAAAAAAAATTCTTTTTCATTAGTCAAGTCTTCTTCCCAATCATAACATTTCAAATATGTAGGTTATTTTGATGGTAGAAAATATGGATATTTTTTTATATTGATTCTTTTTTTTTTTATTCTTTAAAAATATAGTTAAAATATTATAAATCCAATCTTATTTAGACTTTGTTTGTTTAAGCCATGATTGATTTAATAACATAGAATAATTTTAAAAAATTGATTTTATTTTTATAATTATTATTATAATATATTTTAAATAAATCTTCTTATTTATATTCATAAATATCTAATAATATCTATTAATATTATTTTTTATTGATCAATCATTTTGATTATAAAAGGTACTAGTTTAATTTGATTATAATCTAATCTTGTATATAATTTATTTGTAATGATATTTACTCATGAATCTCCATTTAATAATATATTTTGTATAATATTATATTTAATTTTTACTGCAATCATAAGTATTTTTATATTATAATCTTCATCTTCAATATTATAAGCTTTTGTAATATTTGGTTCAATCGTACATTCAACAAGAAATGCCTCTATTACCTTCTTCTTGCAATATGGAATTAATTCTAATAAGAGTCCTATTGTTATATTTGCTTTTATTTATCTAAATACATCTCTTGTAATCTTTTCAATTTTTTTATCTCTTATTAATCTTTTTTCTTCAATATTATTTTTGATCTTCTTTGACATTCTTTCTTCTATTTTTTTAAGTAAATTTGTCTCTATTATTGAAGTTTTTCTAAAATCTTTTTGTAATTGTGGAACTTCCCTAGTTACATTCTTGTATATTCTTCTTTCATTCTCTCATTCTTGATATGCTTTTTTCTTTTAACTTTTCTAACTAATCAATTTAGATCGCTCTCTACTTCCATCTTCATTTCTTTCATCACTACTTGTAGAATGGGTAGGAATTTTAGGATTTACAATACATAGTTTGTAGGATTAAGAGTAGGCAGGAAGCCGATGAATGGCCAGTTTAGAAGGCAGCATGGATAAGGAAGTTAGAAAAAGTGGTTATCGTCGGTTGTGTAGCGCTTAATACCGATTGGAGTAAGTATAAATTGATTCGGACAGTAGTAGTAAGGGCCAGACTATGATAGTGCTGAGCTGGGGTAAGCTTGGTGCTACCTCTTGTTAATTTTTAAGAGAAGGATATTAGATAAGTGCTGAATATTGTAAAGTGCAGTTCTGTAATGAAGCAATGAAGGAAAGAATTGATTTATAATAAAAGATTGAGGATGTACTGATATGCTCAAATATCAGTGGAAAAAAATAAGTAGAAAACTAGAAGTGGAGAATTGGAGATGTTTTATGAAGAATGAGTATGAATGTGAGAAAACTATAATACATTGAATATTGAATCAAGGGTGACCTACGAGAGGAAGTCCGTGGAGTTTGGATTATGCAAAGTGAATTATTAAGAGTGATAGTCAATTTCGGAGTATTCTTGTGTTTGGAGTATAGGATAATTATGCTGTGTTTTGAGATATTGCAGTATTACATATTGTTGTCATAAAGAAGGAGCGGAGGAGAAGTAGTGAATACTTGAGTTAGATTATTGCTTACAATATTTTATTGTTAACAGAGTTATTGGTAGTATAAGGAAGATACTGTAACAAAATTGGGATGTTTTAGTGTAATCAGAAGGCAGTTAGTTATGTGACTCTAACGGTTTAATTCAATGCAAATAGTCTTTTCCTATGTTTGAATCCCCCTTTATAGATTTACTCTAGGTAGTATTGGTAGAGTAAGTGAGACGGACGACAACAACATTTAGGCATCGGTGCTGGGGATTGACAATAGTATTGAGTGTTAGGAATTAACTGCTGAATAAGTAGTTACAATAGTGATGGAAAGCAATGTCAATAATAGATGATGAAAGATTATGGTTAATAAAAATGAAAACATTGCTGAGAGAAAAATATGTCAGTCGATAGGAAGACAAGAGAGAACACAAATAAGAAATTTGTTGCGGGACGAGCAAGAACGGAAGCTAAAAAGGAAGCGTCGAGAGAGTTGGATTAAACTGTGGTTGCATGCCTGTCGGCATATCCAAACATACCAAGAACATGAAAGATCTTTAATATTTCAGACATATATACCATTAAAGAAGTTGTCAAAAGCACTAGTAGGTAACTCTGCGAATAGCACAGTGTATCTCTTGAGCCCATTAGCGGAAAGAGAACGGAGTACAGAAGAATTGGGTACTCCATTGGGTACTTTTCTAATAGTGGATACAGCCGATTCTAGCAAGGCTAGTTCTTCAGTAGGGAATGTATCGCTTGTCAGTAAGGGCCAATTCAGTGTATTCCAAAATCTGTTGTTTTCACCTCAACTTCAACCGATAAAATTATTTGCAGATAATAATACTAAAGAGCGGAGGCCTAGAACTCCGAAAAAGACAATTGAGAGAGGCAGCATTTATTTTAACTAGGAAGCAAGTAGAACATTGTCACCTTCAATGGCAGCAGGGGGTCCAGCAGTACCAATTGCGGTACAAATGGGTGCGGTGGATGATCGCACAACTAGCATAGCTCCATTACCTACCTTTAGGGGTCTGCCAGGAGCCGATCCAAAATAATACTTGTCTCAATTCTTGACCACATATATAGCTAATAATGGTAGAACTAAAGATATTTGGTTAAGATGGCTACCAGCAACCTTGAAAGATACGGCATTTGAATGGTATAATTGCCAACCCATGGGACAATTTCCTAATTGGGAGGCATTGAAAAATACGTTTTTGATTCATTTTCGACCAATAGGATTTGAAGAACGTTGTCGTGGTGAGAGTCTTAGCCCTAAAAAACATTGGGTCTTTTTTGCCTCTAGTTTCTCAAGTGCAAGATGAGATTCATAAAGTTCATAAAATTGAAGAATTTATATAAAAACATACTTTATTAATCCTAACATATTCTGCCTTTAGAAACCTGCCCTCAATTTTGCTCATAAATCCTAGGATATCATATCAATTGAAGCAAAATTTGGATACAAGGTACTTAAAAGAGTAAAGAAGCAAACCCCATAAACCTTTTGATTATAGCTCATGTGGTTAGAGAGAACCATGTTGTCAAAGTAATCCCTCCATGCTGCCTTTGATTCTAGACCCCCTTTGCTTCACACCTTCATTGCTCTTCATTAAAGAAGACCTAAGTGCTGAAATTTGGTAGGCTTATAGCTTATCTCATGTTGTAAACACCCTCCAAATATTGCTTCAAGAGCCTTCTCCAAACTTGAGTTATAGGTTCCATCCTTCTTCTTTAATTTTGCCTTCTAACAACTCTGGATCCGACCACAATTTTCCTCATAACTCCTTGAATATAACTCCAATAGCAATAAATTTTTTATACAACTTAATAGACTCATATATATATACAAATCCCAACAAATTTTACTCAAAATACTACTCTGATCACAAAGATATGCTCCCTCAAACTTCACTAATTTGAAGATAGACCCCTGTCTCTTTGAAAGAGCATAACATTTTATTTATAAGACTAATGAGTATCAAACTTACAATCATCTCTTCCTTAACTTACATAGATCATGTCTATTAAATTTCACACTCAAATTCGTCTCCTAAATCTCTTTATACCCAAAAAAACCCACACACATGCACTGCCCATACAAACCCTCAACCTTGCCTTCACTCTATTTCTCTTTTCATTCAAACCGGTTACAATTTCACTCATAACTCTTTGCTTAGAGGCCATATTGACTTGAGATTTTGACACAAAGAAGTTAACTCTATAAGGAACAAAAACCCAACAAATTTCGCCACTAAAGTCTAAGTGGTTTCCAAGAACCAAGGCCCGAAATTCAGTAACC
Organism: Physcomitrellopsis africana; assembly: GCA_036785485.1. Lineage (NCBI taxonomy): Eukaryota > Viridiplantae > Streptophyta > Bryopsida > Funariales > Funariaceae > Physcomitrellopsis > Physcomitrellopsis africana. The sequence continues at coordinate 2,635 of JAWRVF010000709.1, read as the reverse complement.
CTCTCTGCCCTAGTCATAAACACCTACAACTTTCACGACTCATATCTCCCTTGATACTTGATGAAAAGACATGAGAATTGTCTCTATGAGTTCCTTATCTTGTCTACTACAAACCTACAAAAACTCGCACCTAAAATCTTCTCTAAGCTTTTGCTACACACAAAAACGTATACTGCCTATCAAAAAGAAACCCTATCTCTCCAAAAAAAACTCTCCTCCTTCTTCTTCACGACCCTTCCTTGTCATCTCCCTCCTGGTCTTCTTTATCCTCTTGGTCAAAAAGACCTCTTAGCCCATGTCTTTTCCACTTCTTCAACCTTTTCCTTTTTACTAACTTAAAGAAATTTCACTTTTCAAGGTAAATTTCCATTGTATCTTCTTACTACTAATTTTCTATCAACCTTTCTTCTAATCTTAATCTTTTTATTTTAATGCATTCTTTTATATTTTTCACACTATGTTTTGATTTACAACACGACAACGTCTTAAAGAAAGATTAATGAATAGCAAAATGGTACCAGGAGAAGCGGTGCACTCATATTATGGCCAAGTAGCAGATATCCTTTGAAAATGGCCAAATAACCAAATGCCGGACTCATTTGTTATGTCTACATTGGTTAATGGACTATACCCACCAGAATTGAAGTTGTTTGTAAAGGAGGCCCAACCTGCGACTGTGGCTACCTCACTTGACCGAGCTAAGGTATGGGAGGAATGTCATTATGACCAATTCTTAACCACAGGAGTCATACTGATTCTATCTCAAGGAGGGTATCAAATACCAACTTGGAATGAAACAGTGAATAGTTACCCAAGGACAATTGACTACAGTGCAAATCTTAGTGTTAATTCGCAAGGGATAGTGAATGTTGTTCCATTGCAGGCTGTACCACCAACAACTGCAGTCCCATATTTCCCATACTCCTCATATCAAAAACCAATATCTATAAAAGAGTTCTCTAACGAACTAGTATCAAAGGATCCAAATGAGACTTTGTTGTTAACTTTGACAAAGAAGATGGACGAGTTGGTTGTTAATCTGGCAAAGGATAAGAAAAAGTGGCATAAATCGACTAATATATGCCCCAATATTTGGTGTAGTAATTGTAAGGGGCAAGGCCAGGTATGCATGTAACCACAGATTACTAGAATTTTAGAGGGCAACATCAGTTAGGAAATCAAACTATGCTTCCGGCCAGCAGGTAGGACCCAGTCGATCCAGCTGTAATGGGTTTGTTTGGAGCAGGACCTATATTATTACAAAATAGAAATTTCCTATATTTCCAAGAATTTTGAATATAATGAAGGTGATCCCCAATTAAGCTTTTGTGTAGCAAATCATAAGATGTATCAATATCTATTGAGGTCAATTATCTTTGAGAGACACCAACTTCAGTGGGCGGGGATCCTTCTCCATCAAACCTGGAACAAGCCTAGCCGGTATATATCAGTCGAGACGCCTAATATACCAGATGGAGGAGGAAGAAGATTGCTTTGATGCTATCGATGCAGGCAGCTAAGACATTATGCTAGTGAATGTTCCAATCTTAGAGCCAGTGATGATTACGCTCTAGTATGTGTAAATTATAAGCAATTTGGACATACTTACCAGCAGTGCAACGCTTCGTTTAATGTTAATAACTGAGATCAACGTATTCAGCTGCAAAGTAAGATGGAGGACAATATTTGAGTACCACAAGATACTCCGATAAATTAGATGGAATGCGTCCGTGCAGTACTTATTCGGGCCTAGCAAAAGGGGAAAGATCCAATTCAATAATTGGAAGTACGAGTTACAGTAGACCAATGCCAATCATTGAATGATGCTTCAAATCTAACACCAATATCAAAGGAATTACCAACGCGGGAATCCAATTTGTGTGTGCAACTTCAGAATAATCTTAGCCCTGAGATAATGGTTCAACCGAAACCAGTATCAATATTTGCAAAGATCCTGGAGCCATCTTATCCATTAAAAGATCCTCTTATGGACATGAATTACGACAAAGTCCATGCAGCAGTTCTAGTACCAAACTCCGTAAGAAAATTATCTCAAGGGGTCAAATTAAAATCCATGAAAAAGAAGAGGCCCTTGGAAATCATTGCCAATATGAAACCATATGATATTATGAAAGATTTGGATGAAATTAAACCTTCTATTACCATGAAGCAATTGTTAGCAGTTGCACCAGAATACCGTTCTACATTGAATTCCTCGTTAATACGACATAGAGTTCGTAATAAAGAAATTCATGAGGTTAGTTTGAATCCTGATCCGGGAGCACCAACTATCGATGTATCAATTGATGGTGTTCTCATTCTTGGAGTTCAAGTAGATGGTGGCTCTAGTGTGAACTTAATGAACGCCGATACAATGAAGGAGTTGGATTTAAAACAATTAGTACCCACGACATTGGTATTGAGAATGGCAGATCATAGTAGGATAAAATCAATGGGTATCTTACGCAGTATTAATACTGTAATCACGTGAATTACGTATGAAATTGATTATATTGTTTTTCAATCACAAAGTTCCACTTTATCATATCCAGTATTATTGGGTCGGTTGTGGCTATATCAGACCAAAGCTAGGAACAATTAGGGCCGTGGAACGTTAACTATTGGGGAGGATAAT